>NSMO01014915.1:0-10942 GCA_002588565.1 Coelastrella sp. UTEX B 3026 | reverse complement strand
GCAAATGTCACGCAACACAGGCTGCAAATGTCACGCAACACAGGCTGCTAATGTCGTTGCATAAGACTTTCTGAGCCAACCTGGGCTCAAGTGAGCCTCTGAAGGCATCCTGCCAGCTGCAACATGTACTTGCAAAAAGCGCTTGCGTGCACACACTCGCATTACAACTTGTGATGGCATTGTTATGCAAGGAACTGCATGTGCACTGTCAAGCTATTGTACAGAATGGTCGGCAGCGCCCTATGTCCCCCAGCGTGCACTAAGATGGCGGCGCACAGTGCTCAAGAAGCATCCAGGTGCTGCAGCAGGCACAACCTCCGTGACTGGGTCCAGTGCTTCAACTGCTGTCCTCAGTGAGGACCAGTTGAAGTCAAACCTTACTGGCAGAGAGGCGGTTTCCCACCAGTGTACCTAAGGGCGACTATTCCGTGGTCCTGTGTACCTCAACTCTGCGTGCAAACAAGCTACACCCGGTTGTCCAAACTGCAGTTGGCTCAGTCCTTGTGCAACTGTAGTGACCAGCACAGTAGCCATTCCCCCAGACATTGCTGAGACGTGTACAGGGGCAGCAATGCTTGTATAGTCCAACAATAGATAAACAATGGGTTGAGCGCGCCTTGAGACTGCAACGAGGGAGTCGAGCCTCGTGAGAAGGCCTGCAGACCAGATGCTGGGCCTCAGGTGCCCCTTTATGCACCGCGCATGCCATCAGACGGCCACAGACGGCGCAGCACACGCATAAGACTTCATAAAGTTGACATACTCCTCCAAAAGAGCAGCGGCCACGACAGAAATGAAGACTGGGTTTAGTCTTCAGCTGGCTCGTTGTTTTTATATCGAGCCGTTACAGGGCGCCTTATGGTTGGTGATCCGCCTGTCTGTGCCAGTGAAGTGCGTTTTTAGTCGCACGCAGGCAAGTAATGGTCCTATGCTGAGCTGGTTGTGCATTTCAAGCCACAAAGACTGACGCGTAGCCTCCTGTTCGCAGCTTTTTCAGGAGATGTGTTGAGCTCGCCATTACGTCGGTCTACTAAGGCTGCGGAGGCCAGGCAGGCTTGCAAAGCAAACCAGGCCATCATTGCCTGCGACACAGCAGTGTACAGCTTTTTCCTGTCATTGACAAAAGAAGGTTAGTTCCTATGTGCGCTCATTGTTTCTCCTGCTCCACCATTGCGCAGTGTACCCACCTTCACCCTTGATCGCTGCTTTGCAGTTCGCGTTTGTAGCCAGTCTCGGCGCCACCAACGGCCGGTGCGTGATAGGTGAGAAAAGAGGTCTATTAGAACATTGTTTGTCGCTAGGTTGGGGCAGTTCACGCACGTGGTGCTCTCTGGGTGTTGGTGCCTGTAACCACCCAAACACTATGTCGACAACCTCGCCTGTGCATGCCTCCTTCGTGCACTAGGCCCTGCCAAACTCATGTGTTGTGTTCTGTGCAGCTGGTACGTGCCTCAGAGGTGAAGCTCCGCAGGCTGACGACTAGGGTGCCAAGTGCCCCCAGTCGGTGTAGCCCAGCAGCTGCTGCCTTTGGCCAGCAAGCGCCACAGGCTGCAGAATGCTGCAGCAGCCGCTGCCGGCCTTGAATCCTCAAGAATCGGCAGCCGGGACAATACAGCAGAGGCTCGCCGCCTTGTAGCGCTGCTGATCAGCAGCAGCGCAGCCAACACAGCAGTTGACAAGCTGCCTCCTTCTAGAGGCAGTGGAGCAGGGGCGGCCCCAGGCAGCATGGGGCCGCCTCTGGCTGCAAAGCATAAGCTTGCAGGGGTGATGCGGGAGTTGGGGTACTCCTGCAGCGCCAATTCTGATGGTTTCAAGACGCTAATGCAGCAGTTCCAGGGCAGGTTGGATGAGGCGGCAGTTGCAGAAGTCCTGGGGCTGCTAGCAGCAACCCATAAGGGGCTTGAACCAGATGCGCTTGGCCTAGCAGAGGCCATGCGTGCAGTCCTCACCATCAGCAGCAACAGCAGCCTCAGCAGCAGCAATGCAAGCAGTTGGAATGTGGGTGTCATCATGGATAGTATCAAATCAGCGGCACCCAACCTCAGCTGGCAGCGGGTGGCTGAGTGCCTTGACTACGAAGGTTTCACAGTCCCTGACGCTGCAGGGTTCAGTGTTCTCATGGCAGCTTGGCGAAGGGCTACCAGTGAGCCGTTCCCCTTGGCAGCTATTGCAGGCAGAGTGTGGAATAATGCGGCAGGTCAGCTGTCCTTACTGGCCCAAGCAGTCTCGGCGCCCCCAGATGTGCTCACTTGGGAGCGCAGCAGCAAGAAAATCCAGCCCTTAGAGGGCATGGGGCAAGGAAAATCACCTCTAGGTACGCCAAACCAAGCTTGGGCCAGCTTGGATTTGGTGGCAGTACTTGCGCAGCTTGCAGAGTTGCCCCAGCTGTCAGCAGCGGTGATAGAGCTGTTGCGCCGCGGCCCTGCAGTAGCATGCCCGGAGGTAATGGTAGCATGCACTGCAGCGCTGCGAGGTCCCAATGATACCAACTGGGGCATCATGGAGCGGTTTGTGTGGGGCAGCATCGCAGCACCGGTGCTGTTTGAGAGTCCTGCAAGCAGCAGCCGCAATGTGCTGCTGCAGAGATTGTGGCAGCAGAAGCCTGCTGCTCTGCTGAACTGCATGGCAGACTACCTAGCTGAGCGGCCAGGCAGAGCTGGTGACTTGCTTGAAGTTGTCCTGGAGGTCAAGGGTCTAATGTCAGCGCTTGACCTGGCACCACCCAACCTAGCAGTTGAGTTAGCAGCTTTAGCTTCTCAGCGCAAGCTGCTAGACCTTGACAAGTGGCTAGGCTCCAGACTCAGCAAGGATGCAAACAGTGGCATGTTTATGGCAGGGACCTTGGCATTCTTAGAGATGCAGTTGGCAGGGTTGGCAGATGGCCGGCTCATCGCAGCGCCGCCGGGGGCCCGCAGCACATCAACGTCAGGTGCGGGGCAGCCAGGTGTATCTGTCCTATCAGCAGACACAAGTACTACTTTCTTGCGAGGTTTGTACACAGCAGGGGCTAGCGTGGTGCCAGGTCTTGCAGCGCAGCTAGCACGGGCGTTGGAGCTCGCCAAGAAGGCATTCCCTGCAGCTGAAGCAGCTCTGTCAGCGGCAGCGGCTAGCTCATTAGGTGCAGGTGCAGCAGACAGTGGGCTGGCAGCTGTCGGAGGGGCCTTCCCTGAGCCTATTGAGCTGGAGGCCAACAGCTACTTCCAGAAGCTGTATCATGAGCGACAGCCTGTTGAGGAGTTGGTTGCTCAGCTGAAGGCCTTCAAAGCAGGGAACTCTCATCAGCAGGTACGGTCTGACAACCCTTTCTTGAGCACCATATGGGAGCTGTCGTTCGGCTTTTAGTGTCTGTCGGCTTGCATGTTGCCGAGGACACTCTTGGACAGTAGCAGCTGGTACTAAGCATGTTCAGCTGCTATGTGCTGTGCATGTCATTGTGTATTGTCGCCTCAGCCTTGATGTTAGGCACCTGATATGGATACCAGTAGGCAGTCGACAACTGCCTATAGTACACGGATTCTGCTCCTATAACACCTATAACATGGTTACCGACTTGAATGCGCTGTGTTTGTGCTGCTGTCTCCCCCAGGTGGTGTTTGCGTGTATGGTGCACAACCTGTTCGATGAGTACCGCTTTTTCCCCAACTACCCGGACCCAGAGCTGGACACCACAGCAGCTCTCTTCGGCGCCTTGCTGCACCATCAGCTTCTCACCAATATCACGCTAGGCATGGCCTTGCGCCACGTCCTGCAAGCATTAGCGCAGCCACCCAGCAGCAAGATGTTCAGGTTTGGCCTGGGAGCCATCAGTCAGTTCAAATCTGAGCTGCATCTGTGGCCTAAGTTTTGTGAGCGGGCGCTGGCTATCCAGCATCTCAAGTCGGTGGACCCTGCGCTGTGTTCATACATGGACAAGATAGTGCGGTCGGGTGGGGAAGGCAGTGCAGCTGCAGCAGCATCAGGGGATGCCAGTGATCTGACAGGTGCAGCCAGCAGCAAAGCAGCGGGGCCGGCAGAAGCAGCAGAGGCCGCGTCAAATGGCAGCAAGGACATAGCCGCAAACAGCGCTGTGCCGAACGGCATCAGCACTACAAACAAAGCAGCTGCAGAGCAGCCAGCAGCGGGCGGCAAAGAGCGCGCTAAGGGTGCAGCCAATGGGCCAGCCAGTGCTGTTGGTGCTGGCGCTGCAGCTGTAGCTGCCAAAAGCACGGGTGGCAGTATGGGCAAGGGGCTTGGCGGCAGTGTTGGCGGCAGTATGGACACGGGCGAAAACCTGCGCGAGATTCTCAGCAATGCCAATGTAGCGCAGGCTGCAGCCAGCATGGCGCTGAACGACAAACCCACGCAGTTTGAGCGTATGACGTTGAACATGACGCTCAACAATGAGACGCTGGATGTAGCAGAGCGCAAGCGCAGCGAGACAGCACACCCCAATGATGCTCTTACGGACAAAGTCAGCTTCATAATGAACAACGTTACAGTGGACAACATGCCCCAGAAGAGCAAGGAGCTGGCAACTGTGATAATACCCAAGTTCATCGAGTGGTTTGCCAACTACATAGTTGTCAAGCGTGCTGCACAGGTGGGTTTAGGGGCTAATGACCTGGCTCTCGTGCAACTTGGTCCTGTGTTTGTTATGTCGCTGGGCGCCACTGCAATGTATCCTATGGTGTACACTGCAAGCACCAAATCACTCAGGTTGTTGCTTCCATGTCATTACATTCGGGCATTCTTGCAGTATTCTTGCAGTATGTTCACTGGGTGTTGGGTTGCTGGAGTAATGTTGCTGGTCTGCATGTCTGCAGGAGCCCAACCATCACAAGACATATATTGCTCTGCTGGATGCTCTGGGCAGCAAGGACCTTGCAAAGATAGTACTCAGCACAACGTACTACTACTGCAGGTCAGGAAAGATTCTGCGTTGGCCTAGTATATTTGTCTGGGTGATTTGCTGTGAACCATATGCTCCAGTGCTACGCTTGTCATTGCCAAGTGTGTCTGTTGTCCCCTCAGTGTCTCAGGGGTAGACATTCTTATGAACACCGCTAGTGCCCAGCCTACAGGTATGTCGCCACAGTTTGAGCATGGTGCACACACCATCACGGTTGCCATTATTCTTCTCTTGTCATCCTGCTTGGTACTGGTGATGCAACACAGTTGCCGACGTCATGTTTCACGTGCTTGTACTGCACAGGGCGCTACTTGAGTCTGACCGTGCCATCACCCAGACCAACGAGCGTACGCTTATCAAGCAGTTAGGCACTTGGCTGGGCTTGTTAACGTTTGCCCGCAACAAGCCAGTGCTGGCCAAGGACATGGATCTCAAACAGCTTATTGCAGACGCCTATACTCGCGGCCGCATGATTGCAGTGTTGCCATTCGTTGAGAAGGTGCTCAGTGGCTGCAAGGACTCCAAGGTAGGTGGTGGTGGTGGTCTGTAGCTGGCGGACTGGCGGAGTCTTGTGCACTTGTGGTTGGCAGGCTGTTTCCGCGATTTCCAAGTGGATCTTCCCCTGGTGCAGAACGGGACCTGCTGTGCTTTTTATCTTATAATGGGGTTGGGCTCACGGCCGCTGACTTCTTTCCTGCCAGTGTGTCAGCTTCACTGCCAGCTATTGGCTTGAACTACAGTTTAACGGTGTAGCGATGACCCAGCAGTTGCAGCTGTTTACAGCTCCGCAACGCCATTGGATGACCTGCCTCAGAAACACCTCTCTTGCTGCATACCTTTCTGTCAAGGCAGGTTTGTGGTCCATGCCGCTGCACAGGCGCTTCCTCACATGGTTCTATACTTTGAATTCGCTTCTCTACTGCAGGTCTTCAAGTCCAGCAACCCCATGATTGCTGGCATCCTGTCCCTCATGGCTGAGATCCACAGCATGCCCCGCCTCAAGCTCAACATCAGCTTCGTCATCGAGATGACATTCAAGACATTTGATGTCAGCTTAGCTGATGTGTGCCCGAGCACAGTACTCCGGGACCTGCCCAGACTGCAGCTCCATAACCCGGATTTCTCAGCGCTGCCAGAAGCCAAGGCACCAACAGGTGCAGCATTGAATGCACCACTGGTACCGCCGGGAGCGCCACCAGCACTCACGCCACCACCTGCAGCAACTCCAGCTGGAGCAGCAGCAAGTGCTGCAGCAGCTGCAGCAGGAGCGCCACCAGCAGGCCCACCAGGCACACCGCCACCGGCAGGTGCAGCAGCAGCAACGCCAGCAGAAGCAGGAAAGGCAGGTGCGGGTGCAGCACCAGCAGCAGCATCGCCAGCAGTACAGTCAGGCGCAGCATCAGGCACGCCTGCAGCCTCTCCAGCTCCTGCAGCAGCTGGTGCAGTTGCATCTCCTCTGGCAGCTGGCAACGCTGCTGCTGCAGCGGCAGCCTCTGCTGCGGCTGGCGAGCCAGGCCTGCTGACCAAGCTGCACACATATGTGCAGATCAGCCCGCAGCTAGGCGTCCTAGCTGAGCGGCTTGGCCTCAAGAGGCTGGTTCCTGTGGCGGTTGACAGGGCCATGTGTGAGATCATCACACCTGTGGTTGAGCGCAGCGTGACAATTGCGTGCATGACCACGTATGAGCTGGTCACAAAGGACTATGCCAGTGATCCTGATGAAGGCAGGATGCGTGCTGCTGCTCACTTGATGGTGTCTAGCCTGGCTGGCAGTTTGGCACTTGTCACGTGCAAGGAGCCCCTGAGGGTCAGCTTGAGCAATCAGCTGAGGCAGATGTTGCAGCCACAGATGGACCCGGCAACTCTGGAGCAGGCAGTGTCGGTGAGTATGTGGCGTGAGAGGGCTGGCTGACGGCCTTGTGGGGTGATGTGTATGTAGCCTGTTAAGTGTGATTGCTGGCTATCAGGAATCGTGCATGGCTGAATTTCATGTAGGCCACTGTACAGCCACTGTGCTACCTGAAGCAGCGAACAACTTGCCTGCCTTACAGTGGATTTGCAGCACATTAGCTGGGAGCCTGGTGCAATTGCCAACTGCTGCACGTACTTTTCTTGCTGTGCAGCTGCTGGTCAATGATAACCTTGACCTGGGTTGCACTATCATCGAGCGCGCCGCCACAGACAAGGCCGTTCGTGACATTGACAAGTCCCTGGCACCAGCCTACGAAGCTCGTGCAGCAGCCCGCCAGCGCAATGTTGACTTCTACCAGCGCAGCATCATGCAGCAGCAGGCAGCAGGACCATTCCCTGCAGCACTGCCAGAGAGCTTGAAGCCTAAGCCCGGCAACCCAGCTCAGCAGCGTGTGTATGAGGACTATGGCAGGCTGCCCCGTGGAGTGCATCCATTGCCACGTGGCTACCCAGAGGGAGGAGCACCAGCGAGCCCGCTGCAGGTGTGTAGTATTTCGGCGTTCTTTTCTGGCCATGTGCTTAGTGTAAAAGAGACTGAGCCACTGCGAACCGGAAAGATGCACTGGCAAGAGCTGTCGTGCCATGCAGTGTGTGCAAGTACAATTGCTGCACTAGGTTTGTAGGCAATGGGAATAGCAATGAGAATAGCAATGATTGCTGAGAATAGCAATGACCTGGCAAGGGCAGGCAGGCAGGGTTGCGACTGGATGTGTCTTGAGGTGATCCACTGCTCGACTTCCGGGAGGGAGGGAGCTCCTCCAAGGACTTGAGTGTGCTTTGGTTGTTTGTGTACTGGTCTCGTCGGCAAGCTGTGTTCCAGCAGTGGGCAGTCAGCAGCTCAAGACAGTTCAAACAACCTTTCTGCTTTGCTGCTGCATGTTCATCTGCAGGCTGGCATGGATGGCTCAGCAGTTGCAGTTCCAGACAAGCCTGAGAACCGCCTGCCGGAGGGAGCCCTGCACGGCGCAGCTCTGATCGAGGGCCTCATGACCTGGACAGCAGCAGCAGACAGCGCAGTACAAGCAGCACTGCAGCGCGATCCCAACGCAACATTTGAGTCCTGCAGCTCAGAGTTGGCCGCAGTCCTTCAGCAGTTCAAGGACATGCTGGGGTCTGAGGACGTCACCCTGTTCTGTGCCAAGCGTATCATCCGCCGCACTTGGGAGTACCTTAACAAGGTGCATGCTGGCTTGCATGCGGAGGCCTTGGGCCTGTGTGTGACAGCTATGGGTGGTTTAGAGACCCCGGGCGGCCGCAGAATCTGCACAGAACTCACCAGCTTCTGGATGGCCTTCAACAGCGAAGCTAAGTTCAACAGGGATGTAGCAGAAGCTCTCATCCGCAAGGGGCTTCTGCTGCTGCCAGAGGTGGACAACTACCTAGCCAAGCTGCTGCTGCAGACCCGCACGCAGCCGCTGGGAGACTTCGCAGTGCTGCTGGCGCGCTGCGTCAAGGATGGTCTAGCAGGATATGCTGACGTTTCTTTGTCCCTAGACCTCCTTGGCAAGCTATCAGCTGCAGCAGGTAACAACGAGGGCATCCTGCAGCTACTCAGTGCAGCAAGGCAGAGCAGCAGGCAGCGTGCAGCAGTACGTGCAGGGTTACCAGACCTGCCTGGCCTCAAGGATAAGCTAGACCCTCCAGGCTTCCACCAGCAGGTAGCACAGCTCTTTGAGGACTTTGCACGCAGAGCTATGGCAAATCCTGAGGAGAAGCTGCATGCAGCATTTGTGCAGCAGCTGCGTGCAGCAGGCCTGCTCAACATGGACGATGTGACAGACCGCATGCTGCGGATCCTAGTGGAGCTGGCAGTAAACCACTGCCTGCAAAGCGAGACACCTACAGCTAGACCGGATGGTACGCAGGCACCAGGGCCACTGAGCTTCCTAGCTATTGACCCCCTGGTCAAGCTGGTGGTGTGCTTGGTGGCAGGTCATGGTGGCGGGGAGGCATTCCTCAACCGCATGTTGGCCATGACAGTGTGCTTGCTGAGGAGGGATGCCGAAGACAAGGCAGGTGCTTTCAACGCACGGCCCTACCTACGGCTCCTGTTGGGTCTGGCCAGCGAGCTAGGACCTGTGGAGGAGTCAGCAGCAGCTCAGGCAGCTCAGCAAGCAGCAAGCAGCGCATCACCAGCTAGCCCGAGGTACCTGCGCTGCGTTGGCATGGCTCTGCTGATGGTGCAGCCAGGTAGTGTCCCAGGGTTTGCTTATGCCTATCTAGAGGTCATCAGCCACAGGTGCTTCATGCCACGGCTGCTCATGGCGCCCAACGGCAGCGGCTGGCCCCTGTATGAGGCCCTGTTAGTGGGGCTGCTGCATTTCCTGGAGCCTGCACTGCGGGCAGCAGAGCTGGCAGATCCTCTGCGCCTGCTGTACAAGGGTGCATTGAGGCTGCTGCTGGTGCTGCTGCATGATTTCCCTGAGTTCCTGTGCGAGCATCAGTTCAGGCTGTGCGAGGTGATCCCCACACCGGCGATCCAGATGCGCAACTTGATTCTTTCAGCCTTCCCACGTAACATGCGGCTGCCGGACCCCTTCACACCCAACCTGAAGGTAGACCTATTGCCAGAGATTGCAGCACCGCCAAGGGGAGTTCCAGCAGCTGAGAAGTTGCTTCCCAAGCAGATTGCTAGCGCAGTAGATGCCCTCCTTTCTGGTCCAGCAGCAGGAGCCCAGCGCGGACAGCAGCAGAGGCAACCTATCACAGCAGCAGCAGTACAGCAGCTGATCAGCATGCTGCAGTCACAGCAGCCAGAGGGCAGCAGCGCTGCAGCAGCACAGCAGCAGCAGGGCCAGCAGAGGTACATCACACCGCTGTTGGCTGGCTTAGTCCTGTACATTGCAGCCAGCAGCCAGCCAGGTGCACCAGTGCTACCTGGGAGCCCTGCTTTAGAGCTGCTGGGCCGTCTGGTAGCTGAAATGGACCCAGAGGGTAGGTACCTGCTGCTAAATGCTATTGCCAATCAGCTGCGGTACCCCAACAGTCACACACACTACTTCAGCTGCGTGCTGCTGAGCCTATTTTCTGAAGCCTCTAGGGACCAGCCTGGTGAGGAGGTCAGGGCACAGGTCACTCGTGTGTTGCTGGAGCGGCTCATCGTCAACCGCCCTCACCCCTGGGGTTTACTGATTACCTTTATTGAGTTGATCAAGAACCCTAGGTACAACTTCTGGCAGCATGGCTTCACTCGGTGTGCGCCAGAGATTGAAAGGTTGTTTGAGAGTGTGGCACGCAGCTGTATGGGTCCTAATGCGGCTGCTGCAGCTGCAGCTGGCAAGTTGATAGGCGATGGGGAGGAGGGCGTGAAGGCTTGATGGGGTTTAGTAGGCTAACATTGAATGTGGTGTGGTGCCCTTATGGTTTTGGGCTCCTTTAGCACGGAGAAGGGTTTTGCTGGGGGGTCTGTAGGCAGGGTTTATTTGGTATGGGGTAGTGGATGAGTCTTTCGTGGTTTCTTGTTTTGTTCCTCATTACCCAGCATGCATGTGTACGTGTTCTGTTTCACTGTTTGCTACAGATTTTGTGAGGAGCTAACAGCATTATTGGCCGGCACTGTTCTCGCAATTTTGCATGTTCGCATGTTATTCTTTTTCTTTTGCTGGGGCCATTTGGGCAAGTAAGCAAATGGGTAACTGGTTTGTATAATGGCAAAGTAGCAGGGGCAGATTGCAACCGCATGCGGACATGCTACGGGGATCACAGCCGAACGTATACGGTACGTACCCGGTTGGTTGGGCCCATCATATCCATCTGACTCAGATCCTCCCGGCATGGTAGAGAGCGCATGCTAGGCAGTGTTCACGGCAGGCAAGTAGCAAAAAACAGGCACGTGCGCAGGTGAAGCTTGCAGTTTAGGGAAGTGGTATGAACTCGGCAAGACTTCGCTCTAAATGCGCGTGGACCATGAAGTGCACAAAGTATTATGAAGTTTCCACTTCTGTTACGAAAGAGGGCCGCTTCAAGCATGAGTACGTCTGCGGCAATCGGCAGCCATCGATTTGCCGGGGGACGCGGACGAGGGTTGTGGTGCTCCCCGGACGTGACAGCGACCAATCACTAGTGATGTACAGGCTCCATCAA
>NSMO01014914.1:0-10943 GCA_002588565.1 Coelastrella sp. UTEX B 3026 | reverse complement strand
TTGCTACGCAAAGCAGTGACTGCAGTATGCTTAGCCTAGAAGCAGAGCTCGTGCATCGTGCAGGGTTGCCTCTGTGCATTTTCAGCATGACAGGTCCTTGTCGATAGAGCTGTATGGTGGCTGGGTGTTCCGTGATAGAGCTGGATGCTTTGAGAGTCTGCTATACAATGTTGCCTTTTGTTGTTGGGTGATTGAGTGGCAGTGCTAGGAAGCCAGTGATGGGCCATGAACCAGGTTCAACAAGTTGTGTGGGTGTTGAAAACGGGTCGCTGCTTTGATTGGTGGGCCAAAGGCCTTGGTTTGTGCCAGGCGAACGTCACGTGCAATTGTGGGATTCCTTGGGATAGCCATGCTGTTGTTAGCTTGCTAATAAGTCGGCTACAAAGGGTGTTTTCGTACGATGTCGTGTATTGGAATCTCATGCATCAAGGTTTGTCTTTGAGAAACTGGGAAGTTTTGCAGTCGTGATTTGGTTGTTGGATCAGTAGTATGCTTTAAGCTGTGTGAAGGGAGTGACGCTCATGTTGCATCTCCTGCATTGTATGGACTTGGGCCTTGGATTTGCTTTTTGCTGGCATGCCTTGCGTCACATGCAGCATTGCTTCTGCAGGTTGTGCATTGTGTCGCATCCAGTACTTGTAGCTTGCGCCGTCCTTTCGTCAATAGCTTGCTTGCTGCATGGAGCACCTTGCAATCTGCTTGGTTTTCTGCAACTGCTTGCACAACTTCAATCGCCGGGGTGCTTTGTCTGGGCCACAGTGATACATAGCCATTGTTATCGCCTGTGCAGCATTGTAGCATCATCCAGCATTGTATCACATTCATCGCAACTGTATTGTTCCCCAGCTGTCGTTTGCAGAATTGCCTTGTAGCAGCACAAATTCTGTAATTCCCAAATGTTCTGTGTTTTGAATGGGGCCTCTTGGGTTTAACGCAGCATCCTTGGTCCACCGCTATAACCGGCACTTGTCGTGGGCCTGCGTTGGACTTAGCATGAGTTCGTGGAGTTCGGTGCTGATCACGTAGGCTGTCACAGCGTCTGTCTATCTCTGCAAGGCGCAGAGTTAGAAAATTGATTCGGGACGCATAGAGAATTGATTTGAGACGGTGAGCTGGTGGCCGAAGGGCATAGTGTTGCATGCACCTTATTGATCCAGGGCTAAATGGTGGCATTGGTGGTTGTGTGGCAATGTGGGGCAGAGCATTGTTGTTGTATCGTGGCACCCAGTGGCCAACAGATGGCCTCGCCTGGGGTTCTACTGCTGTATCTTTGTGCACATTAGTGTCCCAGCCTTCGGCATTCTGAGACCGATTTTGTCATATTCCCGCATAGCGTGCCAGTTGGGCATGGATGGTGCTGATCATGTAGGCTGTTTGTCAAGTGCCTTTGAAGTCAAATGCACCAGCAATCCGGTGTGGCTGGTGATTATGTGTGTTTGCATGGTATGCAGCATCAGTCGTGCATGTGTGTTTTGCTGCTTGTACATCTGTTCCGTCCAAATAGGAGTGATCTGTGTGATGCATCTGTGTCTGCAATGCGCGGACGTCAAAACAGCGCTGTGTGTGGGTGGGTGCGTGTGTTGGCCTTCTTGCTAGAATGATGCGCGGTGCGCAGTCTAGGGATTGCTAGCTGTTTGATCACCCTCTCCATGCTGGCACAAATCGCAAGTGCCAGCTTCAGGACCCGGTTGTACAGCTGTGCTATTGGTTCTGGCCTCCGGGTCTGCTTGGAAATTATTTGAATGTGCAGCATGGTATCTAGAAACAACTGGATGTGAATGAGTATGCATGGTTGTCATTTGGCTGGTTGGAGTATGCGTTGTTGTCATGTTGCTGCAGGCGGTGCACTGCTGTGTATATGTTGTGAAGGAGTGGAGGGCTGCTCTGACGTTTGAGTTTGCGGGGTTGGGAGTGGAGGCGTGGGGGTGTTATGCAGAGTTCAAGTGACATTTCTTACCAGCCAGACACTGACACACTGAGGCACTGACACACTGACTTGACTTGCACACTGGATAAACCTCTTTATTCTCATAACCCCGACAGATTGTGTGTGCGTGCGTGTTCGCCATCTATGAATTGATTTGCTATGTTACACAACAGCGACCCTTGAGTGTCACTGGTTGCAACTTTGACAGATAGAGATTGGTATAGGCCTTCTTTGTTTGTTGTATGATGGTTCACTCAAGCTTGGTAGTCGACGTGTTCAGTGCTATGACCGTTGTCTGTTGCGGATACACAGGATAACACATGATGTCTGCCAATCAACCTGTCCACTGGTGCTGTTCCCCTTATAATGCTAGCTCCCTTGGTGTGGTGTTGTCTTCTGGCATCAAATGTTGCAGGGTGGTTTAGCCCCCGGGCCTGAGTTTCTCAACATTTCTGTTATACGCCGGTCAGCACATGCCCTCCACTTGGTACGCCTGTCAGCAGTGTTTTCTGGCTGCTCCTTCTCATGTTCACATAGATCTGTGTGGCGGGGTGCGGTTTGGTCCGAATCTGGGACCTTCTGCCATCAACCATTGCACCATAGCTTCCTGTGCTGTGTCCGCGCTTTGCCACTCATTGCTCTATGGATGCCTGTCATAAAGCAGCCAAAGTAGCCCAAACTGTGTTGCATCTTTGCTGTGGATAAACAATGTAAGCAAGGGCAGTGAGTGTTGGTTCCGTAGTGTGTGTCACACACTATTCGTTACTACTTGATTACCAGTTTCACATTAGCACTTGGCTGGGTTTCCTCGTCATCCAGCACACTCTGACCTCGACTTGTTATGGTTTGCATAGCTTGTTGATATCTGGTGTTTTGCTAAGGCACATCCGTTTGCTAAGGCACACATGTGCCTCTGCCTGGCAGTCGTATGCAAATCAGATGAATGAAGTGCATGATAGTGCCTCGCTCAACCCTCTATGGGTCCAGGTGACGTCTAGTATGTTGTATGTGTGTGTTTGTCACTTGCTTCTGCTAATTAGCACATCTGTACTAGCGCTTTGCTTGAGGCGCAGTCTTGATGACTTTATTATCCTTTCTTGTAGGGAAGATCCCGGTCTTCCAATTGTTTGTGAGGAGTAATGCTGTGCCCTTACGAGCACTACTTTGTGTCATGTGTTTCCTCGCACAGACTACATTTGTAGATGTTTCAACACACTGCCAGTACCAGTCTTGCTGATATTCCTATCATCTGTCAGCCGCCAGGCCCTGGGCGTGCCTTTCACCTATATACTACATACCAGTGAAGAGAACTGTCACAGCGTGTGAGCGTACTTAAAGTTGTGATGTTTTTGGGACGGTGTGTGTTCAGTACTAACAAAGTTAGCAAGGCTGCCGGGGAGTTCTCGCGTGTCATTCCTGTTTCAAATATGCAGGATGTATGCATCTGTTGTGTGATGTCCGGCAGCAAGACTGCGGCTCTGTTCGAAGTTTGCTAGAAACGTGTTACCAACTGATACTGCTTTAGGAACTCGAAAAGTTGCAGGCTTCAACAGCTGCACCAGTCCTGTAGCCAGAGTGATGCATCCGTGTGAACTTAGGATTCTGTTCAAGCGCCCAGCAAGTCCCTGCTTGTGTTCTTGAGAGCTTTGGGGGCTTATGATTGCGTTATACTGTTCTCTATGGCATGAATTGGCCATGTCTGCTCGGCTGTTAATGGTCCAGGTTGTCTTTTTGTACTGCACTGGCGAACTGCTTGGTTTGGCCCTGGAGGTCAGCCCTTCGCTGCTAGCTGCTAGCTCTGGCTCGTTCTTTCCAGCAGAGGCTGCCTGGGCTGTTGCAATGGTTACTGTGTGAATGCCCTGTTTGGCCGTGTTGCACACGCCTTGGATCAAGGTGTCACTGGTTTGAAGAGTTGTCCTCTCACATCCTTTGATAGGCTGTTCAAATTGTCTTCAAGGCTTATTCGCACGCACATGTTGGCGGTAAAGTTGGTCTTGTTTAGGCAGCCGACTCGGTGTCATTGGGTTCTGCGATCGCATGTATGATATGTATCTTGTCCTGTCGAGGGCTTTGCAGCCTGCCTCGAAACCTGGTTAGCAACAGGCCGTGCCCGACTTGTTCTAAGAATTCAGTTGGGCTGTATGTGTTGCAAGCACCTGTGTATTAGGCTGCAGCTTTGGCAGGGCTATTGGCAAGGCTCCAACAAGTGTTTGCATGGATGGGATCCTTGTGCAAAGACTCAGCAAGCACTCACTCTGCAAGGGCACAACTCAAAGCTGCATGGCCTCGACTGTATTGGCCCGGTTTCAGTTGTGCTGGCTGCCTAGGGCAGTTTTCATATTCGCCAGTTATGTTGCGATGGGGAAGTCCAAGTCTGTCCGCTCAATGCTGCTGTTTGGCGCCGTCTTGTGTGGTGGCTGTGACCATTCCTTTTGAGGGTTCTGCATAAGCGTTTGCTGAATGTGTTGGTGGAGTGTGGGCTCTTCTGCATACATCAGCATCATGGCATCCACCTCTAGAGTGTCTGTATGAGTGAGCACATCTGGCCGTGTACACCCTCTTTGCCAGCGCCCGCCACCGTTCGCATGGTCGTATCACGACAGTGTTTGTATACTACAAGGAGGTAGCAATAGGCACAGTGAATTATGCACATCCTAGCCTGTACCCAGTGGCCTGTTGGGGTTTGCTGCTTTCATCCAATTGTGAAAGAGACTGAGCCAGTGCAAACAACCGTATGGAGGGTTAGCGCATGCATCTGCAAGCACTTGCAAGTACGTACTATGTACTGTATACATAGAACTTGCTATGCAAAATTAGCAGTGAGCTCGCCAGTTTCAGCCCTGGTTTCAACATCTTGTAACCGCATCATTTGTCGCCTTACTTGCTGGGCTGGGACTGTTTACTTGAAAGGGAAAGTTTGCTTGTAGCCGGGCCCAATCGGTGATGACCAGGGCCGTCGTGATTTGTCTACATTGTGTTCACTTTGTCCACATTGGTTTAGTACTGATTGTTTCAGCCGGTGCAAATGCCTTTCTAGTTGGCTGCGGCACTGCCGCAGGCTGTTGGCACTGCTGGCATGCATGGATTGATACTGCCTATGGCTAGCGCTGGCCAGCGCTGTAACGTGACTGCCTGGATTATCATGGCAAACCAGGACTATACAGCGGTCGTTGGCCCGAAGCTCCTCCGAGGCTTCATCGAAGGCAGGGCGGGTTGAAGATAACCGATGGTCTATTTATCAGGATATCGCAGCGTCACCAGCGACACCTTTTAAGGATGGCAGCAATGTGCTCTTCTGCACCGGATGACCAATGGACACTGCATGATGCAGAAGAAGAAGAAGAATGCCCTTTCCGGCCCCAAGCCTTTGGAGATTTATACTTCGTGGCTCAGCCACACTAATCTGTTGCATGGCTCAATACTTTCACACTAGCACACCAAGATTACACCACCCTCAAGGGGCGCCTTCAAGGCAAGATAGCCCACTTAGTGGGGGTGTTGTCGAGCCAACTCACGCCATGATGCAGGCTGTCCCAGTGTGCTCAAGGTTAGGCAATAATCGTGGAATGTGAGAAGCAAAGGTGGACACCTTTGCATAGCTCAATGTACGCCGTCAGGCCAATTGCCCTTCATGTCAAAGCATTGTTCAGCTTGTTGGTGCCGGTACTTCGGGAGCGGACCCGTTCGACCTGCATTGACGTCAGATTTATAGCTCTTGCTGTCAACCTTCACACCACGCAGTGTTCGATCTCGCTGGCGCGGGCCCGTTGCGCGGCGGTTTTTGTGCCAGCGCCGGGCGCGGCACCTAGTTCTGCACGGTTGTCGCACATATGACAAAAGGCACTGGTTGTCGTCGCGTTTTTTCACCACGCTCATGTTCGCGCTGGAAAGACACTTGCCCCAGAGTCGGAACCAAGTGTACGGGATGCAGCGCTAGCGGGATCACCGCATACGGCGCCACTTGTCGCATGGCCGTGGACAGCGCTGGCAGCTTCCTCAAGTACTGATGTACTCGAGGCTTGAGCGGACTGGTCCGCTCGTAATGCCGTACCCAACGCAGCTGACGGACTTGCCAGCTGGCAGCAATCCAGTGGTCCTGTGTCCCCATGAAACGTGGTTGGCGGGCCGGGGGCATGTCAACTCACGTCGGTCAAGCTGACCAAATGGCTCGTTGACATCGAACGCATAACCTCGCAATGCAGCGCGCTTTACGCCAGCCCGACCGGGAAGATAATAATTGCACAACCCTCGGCAGCTCATCCAACAGAACAAGTCGACCTCGGCTGCAGCACCCGGTGACAGTCAGCTGCAGCAACTTCAGCACCAGCTGGTGCTAGCTGGTTTGTCCATTCTGCTGACTCTCCCCAGGTGCTGCTGGCATGGGTGGTTGGGGCTCTTCCGAGCTGGTCTTACACCCTGCCAGCAGCTCAGCCACAGCAGGTCCCAAATGTGCGTTTGTGCCGAGAACCCTTCGACTCATGACGTCCCAGGGACCGCCAGCTGGATCAAGCACCAAACCACCGGCTTCTTGTAATATACATGCACCTGAGAACAACGGACGCGATAAAATTCACATTGCACAGCACATTCCATTAAATTGTTGGCGATTGGTGACCAGCAAAGACCAGCAGAATATCATTGGCAGCTTGTTTCCACAGAGCAACCAGTGCTATCTTGTTGTGTACAAGTACTACTCGAGACTACTGCGCATGGGTGCTGTGCAGGGATGCAGCTGAAGATACACTGCAGCCATGTACCAGGTGATCGCTGCTTCAACTGCCTCAGAATTACTACAGTCTGTGGTTGCTACAATCTCCCACACATAACCGGATCAACTGGACTACCCCAACCGTTTTCTCATCACTTGAGTGGCCTACCTGCCGCCACGTCCCAGCAACCTCCAAAGCCAATTTCATAGAAAGCATCCAAGCGCCCGCACGCCACACCCACAAGATTCATGGCACAAGAGCCACAGCAGCGGACACTGCACAGAGAATCACGCCAGGAACAGCAGGACCTGAACAGCGCAAACAGCTCGTGCTAACATGTTGACTTGGAACTTGCAGAGCTGTTTACATGGCACATTCCGGTACAGCAACCACAAGGCGAGGTTTCCCAGAATGTAGGCAAAAATGGCTCTCATTAACTGCAATGCTGCACTTGCAGCAGATCAGTTTACAGCAATTCATAATGGCCGTAACAAGGATTGAAGCACCCTGTCAGGATAATTGCGAGTGTAACCGTTCTTAAGCAAGCAAGCAAGCAAGCAATGCTGAAACTGGAGGGTTTGCAGGGGTTTATACATAGGCACACCATACCTTCTCATGTTGGCTGTGAGTGTGTGTATGCGATCAAACACAGCTGCAACCGTCTCTGGAGATCTCATAGTACCGACCTCAGTAGCAAAGAGTGCAGTCCTCAGCTCTGTGGCAGAAACAGCGACAGTGGTGGCAGCAGCCGCAGCAGACACTCAACGGCATATCTGCATAAGGGATTGAGTTGTGCAGCTGTGGGCTGGGGGGCAGCACATGTATACCACAAAAACAGGGCAGTCTTCAGCTCTGCAACAGTGAGAAATGATCAACAGCAACGGCAACAAGAGCCAAGCTGCAGATTGCCTCCAGCCGGAAGTGTGCACAATATGCGACATGAGATGAACCAACAAGCAACCATGCCACATTGAGCCTACTTGGTATCCGCACGAAGCAGCTGCAGGGGAGTGCAGGCCACTAAAGATAAGTAAACGAAGCAGAGATGATATGGTGTCATCTAGCAAAAGCACCAGGCATGTCTGCATAACCCAAAACAACCACCGACTCTGGGCCTCTGCATACCTTTCCGCTCGGAAACACTGATTGGTTGCCCGTTGAGGAACGCCCCAGACCCCTTCACTGCTGTGAAGAGCTCCCCCAGGATTGGGTTGTGTACAACGCCTACTACTGGTGTACGCTTTATGGTAAGGCCGATGCTGACGCATGTAAAGGGGTAACCATGTACAAAATTTGTGGTGCCATCTAGAGGGTCAACCTACATGTATGTATACAACAGCAGTGACAAGTGGCGCACATATGAGTGACTGCGGATGATCGGGACAGAAGGTACACGTCTACGCTGGGATTTTGCTTGGCATAAACTGCTGTAGGATGGGAAGTCGTCACAATGCCTGCTGATTTGACTGTTGCTGCAAGACATGCTGCAGGATTACTGGGGATGCAATGGGTCATGGAAACAAGCTATTCAGCCCCGCTGGTGTTTAAACAAATGCGTTGTGGCGACCTCAAAGGTCACAATGACAGATAACCCCTGACGCAACAGTAGATGACTGCCGCGCCTGCCCTTACCATCCAAGTAGGCTCATCTGTCAGTTCACCCTGACCACCAGTTTCAGCTGCTGTTTCTTCGCCAATGAACCGATGCTGCGGGAAGTGCTTCTCTAAGATGCTGCGTATTATGCTCTCGCATTGCTTGTCTGTTGCTGTCACCAGGTCCACGTGCGAGGACTTCTGCTCTACTTGCTTGCTTGAGCTGAATGCTTGCGTAATAATGTTACCGGCTGCTAAAGCGGCATCTTTGGCCACCTGCAAGCACTGCTGCAAATCAAGTTCGCCTGTCATGGCAGCACGTCGTGCACGTACAATCCGTTGCTGGACTCCTTGATGCCCTGTAGACTCCTCAAATCTGCGGTGGATATCTCTGCAATCGTAGCGCGCTTGCGAAAAAGCTCATCCTGAATACGGGTAGCCAGCCTTCAAATACCAAAACAACATGACATTCAGGCTCATGCAAATGCATCGGTCCGTGTTGACAACTGGCGCAGCAGACAAGCTCATCCATGGCAACGTCTCGTGAGTCAGGCTGTAGGCGTCCGTTGTGCCCTCGCAAGGAATTCTTGGGCATCCAAATGTAATGCTGTTGTAGTGCTCCAGTAGTGTAGTACATGTACTACACGCTGTGTACACAGCGCTAGCGTGAAGTGCATGGGGCAGCTGGGCTTGACGGCGATTCCCACGAAGAATCGCAGCTATCCACAATGGGGTCTAGTACTGCTTCTTGCCTGACATGGTTAGTCTTCAACAAAAAGCCAGGGGTGCCACCAGGCACTGGCTTGCAAACTTTGCAACTTTGCTTGAAGCTGATCATCAGCTTTTGGCAACAACAGCAAACGACGGAGCAGCTCCTATACAAGCTGAACCTAGTCTTGAGCGCTCCTTGAACTCCCAACACTACGACCACTGCAATCACCCTGTCTGGATTTGATGGCCTCTGTCGGACAGCCTCTGTCGAACAGCCTTACACAAACACATGGCAGCTTGCCAGCGCATCTATCTCATTGCAATGGCTCAGTCTCTTTTACATGGCACGACAGCTTGCCAGCGCATCTATACTGTTGCATTGGCTCGGTCAACTTCTACAAGGATCACACAGCATCTGCCAAAATTTACACATGATACAGCCACTCACAGTTAAGTAGTCACTTGTGGTCCCGCATTTCAGACACCAGTATCGGTGCCTTATCTAGTGCTTATGCTGCTGCCCTGCCTGCTTAAACCTGACAACAGCCTTCGCCTTCCCAATACCTCGAGCCCACAACATCTTGCCCATCACACTCCCTGCTGTTTCACGTATCTGATCTGCTCTGCTGCTGCTGCTGCCGTTGCTGGTAGCAGTAGCATTGCTAATACCAGCGACCGCTTCACATGCTGCCGATGACGCAACTGCTGTGACAGCAGATCTACTGTCAGAGCAAGAAACTGTCCTGTGAAGAGGCTTGCCGGGATTCCCAACAGCAGCTATCACACCCCTAGCCAACCCTAGCCCCTGCTGCTGTGCACTGCTGCTGCTGCTGTCAGGACCAGCAGCCTGGCCTGCTGCTACTGCTACTGCACTAGCAGACTTCAGCAGCTTCACAGGCAGAATACCCATCCTACCCACACCCGAAGACACCCGAGGCCCTTCTATATCGCTGCCGCTGCTGCCAGCATCGCCGCTGCTGCCACTGCTGCTGTCAGCGTCCCTAGGAGGTCCACTCAAAGCTCTCCTGCTTACCAAAGTGTTTCGAGTGTTCAGAAACATTCTATACTCCGGCGTGAACTCCAAGAAGCAGTTCACGCAGACACAGCGTGATTCAGCCCCGCAGCTGCCACTGGCGCCGTGGGGGCTGTAAGCCGTGTGCTGTAGACAGAATGCTTGCTGGCAGCGGCCACAGTAGTGACGCTGACGCAGAGCCTTGAAATGCCGAAGGTCAAACTGCTGGTGACACCTGCGGCAAGAGGGTATAAGAAACATATAACTGACGAACAGTAGGGGGACCTGACATTTGGTTGCCTTGGAAACGCCTTGCACCCTCAACGCTGCTTGACTGCTGTTTGGTACCACAGGGGGTTCCAGCAGCAGCATACAGGGTACTTTGGGCATTGCCATTTCCTCTCTTCCGGCGCATACGTACATGATACAGTAACTTCCCGCAGGACTGTGCAACCCCCGGACATGTGAAACATCAGCAACAACCCCAAAAACCCTAGCTGCAGATTGTCATCTAGATCCCCAGGCCGCTGGCCCTGGGGCGTGCAAAGCTACGTATGTAGTTGACTGCACTCACCCAGGAAATGCACATCTCTTCTTGATCGGTCCCTGATGCTCCAGGGCTGCAACCAGCTGCAAGCCACATTGCTCAAAAGACCCCTGGCTGTGCACAGCTGGCAATGCACTGCCTGAAGCACTCGCTCTCGCTCCTGCTGCTGCTGCTGCTGCAATGCAACCCTCACTCTCGTGCATTCCCGCCAATGCGAACCCCCCAGCTGCTGCTGCCGCTGATGATATGCCCAATGCATCCAATGAGTTCTTCATATGACCCAGGATCCCAACTTGCTGCTGCTGCCCTGGTGCTGCCGCTGCTGCTGACAATGCACTGCTGCTCGCTGCTGGCTGCATTCTTGGCAATGCACCAACACTTTGTGATGCTGATAAGCCGAACGCAGCTGCATGGTCAGGCAACACGCCTGGGCACCCAAATGCA
>NSMO01014913.1:0-10961 GCA_002588565.1 Coelastrella sp. UTEX B 3026 | reverse complement strand
GGGCCCATCAGGGATGCCGGGCACAAGTCACCAGCGCTGTCAGCTGCTGCAGCAAGCTTGGAGTTCCACAGCTCCAGCAATCTGCAGTAAGACACCAAACCAACCTCCTGAGATCATGCAGTCACCAGACCATTCCAACTGAGCCATGCCACACACATTAGCCAGCGCCTGTCACTCTGCTGCCGCTGCGAATCTGGACCTCTACAATTGGATCCACGTCAACAACTAGCACCCTATTGTCAGCAGTGCTGACAGCAATCTGCATGCAGGATTATACCATCCCACTACTGCTGCTGTTTCTGACGCTGCTGATACGGCTACTTTTGTTGTCCTGGGCCAGGAGAAAAGGCTTCTGATAGGTTTCAGCCACAGGGCTTACCTGCTGCTGAATGTTTCCCAGACCTCCACAATGCTCTGCAGCAGCCATGTCCGCTGTTTGCTCCTGCTGCCAGCCCCCTGGGTTGCCTCATGGCCGTCAGAGGCAAAGTATGGGATGATCAGCTCACCAATGATCTTAGCCGGGTCAAAGGCCAGTGGACCAACATACGCAAACTCTGGATCAATCATCATGCTGGTGTCTGGTGTCACCTGGAATAACAGCACCAGACAGACAACAGGTCCAGCTGCAGCCTGTGCTCGCATTCGCGCTGCTTAATGAAAGGAAGCAGCCTCGGGTGTACAAAGGAACAGATGCACAGTCAAGGCTTTATGTAATATACCACAGATAACCTGCTGCTGCAGCCCACACCTCAAAGGGTCAAGTGATGCAGGCAACAGTCTGTCATTCGCGGGCGCTGAGGCATGCCAAGCACAGCCTTGCTCACCATGATGCTGCCTGTGTGGAGGTCTCCATGTATGAGTGCATCTGTGTTCTGACAGAACTTGCGTTTGAGTACAGTGATAGCTGCCTTGGCCTCCACATCACCCCTCAGGCCTGCTGCTGCCTCGTCCAGCTGTGGGCTGGTCCAGCGGTTGAGAGGGGCCTGCGTGTACGGGTCTGTGAAGATGACCTGCTCTGTAAGGGCACAAAGGTCAGGGTTCGTGAACTCAATCACCATCTCCCTGCACTCAGCAGAGCAGCAGATGGCAGGATATTGAGACCCTGATGCCTGCATGTTCTGGAGGATAACATGTGGTCAGCGGGACATGACAACCAGTATCCATATGTGCTGTGGTGCTGGATTACCCTCTGCACCTCATACCTGAACTTGTGTGTATCCATGGCCAGCAGGCTTGTGTTGAACAGGGTGTCCGCCAGGAACACACCCACATGACGAGCAACCTTGGGGTAGATCTCCCCTTTTACAATGGCATGTCTGAGGATCACATTGGGTGGGCCCAGTAGCTGCATCACAAAGATTGAGCTGCTGGGGTCAAACAAGTACACCTGCAGATACAATCACAAGCAGCTGTAGGAGCTCTGCTGGGGCACATCTTTCAGTGGTATACAGCATTGTTGCCACCAACACCTAAGTAGGCTCTAGGCGCCAGACATAATGTAGCAGCTGCTTGTGGCTGGGCAGCTCCGCAGCACCCACCTCTGGCACATGCTGAGGGCACAGTTTGTGCTCCAGCTGCAGTGCTGTTGCTTCAATGCGGCAGCGGTCCTGGCTGAGTGGCCACCCCTCACCAACACAGCGCACAAAGGGCAGTGACTGCTTCAGGCAGACACCACCTGAGGGACCCTACAATTGAGCAAGCACAAGGAAGTTGCAGTGAACAAGAATGGCTGGGAAAACACAGCGACTCTTTCATTGCACGGAATTTGTTGTGCCCCGCACTGCTGGGATGGCATGCTGATTGGACAGCACTCAAAAAGTCAACAAACAGTTTGCCTTGCTGGAAGCAACTCCAATCGGCATGCTAGGCCAGAACGACGCGTGCCAACGCAGGCACAGTGGACTGTATTCCATCATCTGCGGCATGTGGGGCTTTTGCAGAGCTGAACCTAAGACAGTGTGAGCGCACTCACCTGCACAATGTAGACAAAGTTTATGTTGCCATCCCCGACCTCCTGTACACTCCAGCTGCTCTCACTGCCAGGTGGACCAACACGGGCTGCAAGTGCTGGCCTGACAGATATGAATGACACAACACCAGCAGCATCAAGAGCACTGATACTGCTGCTGGTGGGGCCTGCAGGAGCTGCAACCAGTTGTCACACAGCAGCCCATGAAGAGCTTTCAGTTTGCTCACAGATGATAAAGCTTTGAGACGCCAGCAGAGGATACACCACTGCAGCAGCAGCTGCTGCAGCAGAGACCCTGAGCACCTTTCTTAGCAGGCTCTGCCCTGCAGTGGCCTGTAAAGCGACTTTTGATGGTGAGTTACTATGGAGCTACTACCGTTATTAATTAGCAGAATGCATGATCAGTGGCAGCACTGAGCAATGGGTGCTTACGAGCACCAACAGTGGATCACACACGGTTGCCAACAAAGCACTCTGTCAACTGCTGCTGGGCCTCTCAACACCAGTGGTCTTGTGGTGCTATCAGTGCTCACCGTGCAGGTGCTCACTGTGCCTGCAGGCACAGGCTGCCCCAACAGCACAACACGCATGGGTCATTGTTGCATGTTCCTACCTGCATCTGAGCCGTTGGCTGTGCCATTTGCTGTGCCATTTGCTGCTGCTGCTGATGCTTTGCCCAGCCTGTCTGCTCGTGCTGCCATGAAGTCAGCAACCCTGTGTTTGCCTGTAGCCACGTCCCGTGGCACCAGCCCTTCCTCTGTGATGATCCCCTCAACCAGCTCACCAGGGGTGACGTCAAAGCAAGGGTTCCACACCTGCAGCAGACATACAGGGCATCAGGCAGTCATGACAAACAGTAGAACTGTTGAGTAGGCTGGCTGGCTGGCTGCCTGGCAAATCTGCTTTGCTCACACCTGGCAAATCTGCTTTGCTCAATAAGCGTGCTTCTTTGTACAGTCGTGCAGGCGTACGACGACCACCACCCCTTGGCTACTACAAGTGGAAACCAGACAGCAGGCGACAAATGTTGCCCAAGGACTCACCTTGATTCCCTCAACCACCACTCGTTGCCCTTTGAAGTGTGTAATCTCCTCTGCTGGTCGCTGCTCAATCTCAATCTCGGCACCAGTAGAAAGATTGGCATCCAGTGTGGTGGTGGGAGCAGCAATGAAGAAAGGGATGCCATGCTTCTCAGCTGACACAGCATGGCAGAATGTGCCAATCTTGTTGGCTGTGTCTCCATTTGCAACTACACGGTCTGCACCAACCACTACTGCATCCACTTTTCCTTGGGCCATGAGAGCTGCTGCTGCACTGTCAACTAGGAGGGTGGCTGGCAGACCATCATGAACTAGCTCAAAAGCAGTCAAACGGGCACCTGCAGGACACAACACATGTGCAGCGACATGATGTATGAGCTGCAACGGCATCTGCATAACCCTTGGCACCCTTGCTGCTGCAACTGCTAAGCTGGATACAGCAATCACTTCCCCAGTGCTGCAAGCGGCCCCGCCACCAGGCATGACTGCATCACACTGTTGTACACCACAGTGGCCACTGACGCCCGCTCACCCTGGTTGTAAGGCCTTGTTTCACAGGCATAGCAGCGCTCCAGCTTGCCCATATCATGTAGGGCACGTACAACACCTAGAGCAGTACCATAGCCAGCAGTAGCTAGACTGCCAGTGTTGCAGTGTGTCAGCACTGTCACCTTGCCACCTGGCCTGGCATTGGCCTTGCCCCGGGCAGCTACAGCTGACAACAGGGCAGCAGCACCAGCTGCACCAATAGCCTGCAGCACATACAACACCCCCAAGCAATTCACAGCAATCCGACCCAGGAGGCATCCATGACCCCAGCGCTGGTGAGAAAGCAGTGCCCCATGTGTCTGCCGTACCACTTCCTTGTTCCAGACAGTGGCTTGAGATCAAGCTTTTGGAGCTGAACCAGCCAACTGGAAGTCATGACAGAGGCTGCTGCGTTGATACTGGATTGAAGCAGACCACCTGAGAGCTGCAAGCTCGCTACTGTGGTTTGCTCTGGCCGAAAAAGCCCTAGTTGCTGTTGATTGGCTCACCTTGTTTGCTGCAATGTCCTCGCCTAGTGTTGCCTCTGCTGCTGCAACTACTGCTGCTGTGACTGACTCTGGCGTTGCTCCTGGCTGAGCTGCTGCCTCTGCTGCCACTGCCTTGAGCTTCACAGCTGAATCAGCTAAATTCACAGCTGTAGGACGACTGCAAACATGTACCGATAGCACAACATTGTTGCTCGTAGCAGTGAGCCTGTTGCGGTACACTGTTGCAGTGTGCTTGCACTCAAGTGTACCAAGTCCACAGACACGCCCTGCCTAGCGTTGCTAGCAGTAATGTCCGCTACTCGCACAAGCGCAGACAGCACCTTGCTAGCCAAGACCTAGTAGAACGCTGCTGGAGTCTATACACACCTTGTGACCAGGTACTCCATCGTGGCTGCTATGTCTTGCACACACGATTCCACACTGCTGTACTGCTTGCCTCTGCCACCAGAGATGAGGTGAACTGCCAGAGCTAGGGCCCCAGTGACACCGATAGCCGGCGCACCACGCACCACCATGTCCTATAAGTATAATCAGCGGGTTAGCGCAGGAACCGAAGGATTGCCAATTGACATCCCAACACTCTTGCTGACTGAGGACTGCTGCTGGCAGTAGGTACCTTGATTTGCTGCCATGCGGCTTTGGGGTCAGGAACATTGAGGTAAACCGTTTCATACGGGAGCAGCCGCTGGTCCAGCAGCTGCAGCTTGCCGTCTTCATACTTTATGGCTTGCAAACTCATGGTGCTCCGCGCACTCCCGGTCTGAGCATTGGCTTAGCACATAGCTCGCGCGCTTGTCTGCAAAGTTTTTGCTACGACCCGATACCGTATCTCGAGGTAGATGAGCACAAGCTTGACGAGGAACGGTCAAGTAACAAGAATGTCTGCAAGGGAGAGTAAGCGTCACGGAACGCAGCGACTGCGCTCTCTGGCCTGTCAATGGTGGTCAAGTGACCAACGTCAATTTCTGAAAGACCTCACCTTCTGCTTCGCAGCTCACAGCCGTCCGAGCAACACACCTTACAAGGTGACAGTGACCTTAAGTTCTTCGGATTTAAATAGGATTCAAGAGCTTTGTGTGATTGGTGGCACTACCCATGTCTTTTACCAGGGTTGCCGGCGTGCAGCAGCTGTCCGCGACATGCAGGCCTCTGCTGCCCGCCCGTGGCAGGCACACCAGAGTCCAGGCGCAGGCTGTAGCTCCAGAGACCCAGGAAGCTCAGCTAGCAGAGATAACTAGCAAAAAGAAGGTGTCTATGGTGTCTTTGGGCTGCCCGAAGAATCTTGTAGATGGTGAGAATTGTGTGGTTTGTCAGCAGCTGCTGCTGCTGTTGCCAGTGAATGGTTCGCAACCCACCGGAACCAGCTTCGTCCGAGGCATGTTCTACTGTTTAAGTTCTGCTGGTGTTTTACAGGTGAAGTGCTGTTGGGTGATCTCACACGTGCCGGCTTTGAGATCACAACAGAGCATGAGGAAGCGGATGCAATCGTGGTGAACACGTGTGCATTTGTTGAGGATGCCAAAGCAGAGTCACTAGAGGTGCGGCTGACAGTACGCGTCTCAGAGTATGTGCGAGTGTCTGTATTGACGTTCTATATTAAACTGGACATTTGTGCTGGCACAGCACAAAGCTGCCAGCAAATCTTCAAGAGTCTTGCCAGCGTGGGCCAGCCCAACAAAGCTATTCTTCAGAACAGTATGTCTGTCCTAGTGCTTGCACTCTCCAACCCTGCATTTGAGCCTCCTGTTTGTTGTGCTGTCTACAATGTAGGCAATTGTTGAGGCTGCTGGTCTTAATGAAGATGGCAAGCGTCGCCAGGTCATTGTTACTGGTTGCCTGGCACAGCGCTATGGTCCTAGCCTGGCAGAGGACTTGCCTGAGGCTGACCTGGTCATGGGCTTCCAGAACTACGGCAACTTGCCAGCAGCTGTGGCAGAGCGCTTGGGCATGCAGGCAACAGCCAGCAGCAGCAGCAGAGTGCAGGTGAGCCAGTAGGCATATCGCTTGCTGTGCCTGACAAGCAGGGTCAGCATTTTCCTTTTTTATGTTACGGCAAACTTAGCCATGGAGTTGCAGAGTAGCAGTTGGACCCTTCAAGTCTGACAGCTGTGCCAAGCAGTGCCAATGGATGCATCAGGTTGGGCAGTTGGCCATATACTGAAGCTGCCTTTGGATGTTTTCATGTGCAGGTTGGTGATGCCACTGTTCCTTTCAGGCCAGAATGGGACAGACACAGACTTACACCCAGACACACAGCGTACCTCAGGGTGAGGGAGGCCAAAGCGGTCCAGGGTTTACATACAGTGTTTGGACGTTGGCGTCATCACCGTGGCAGATTGGTGGCCACCCATAGAGCCGTTGCAATTGGCAGCAAGCAGGGCACTTTCAGCAGCATAAGCAGCACTATGGTACACAGGCCTGGGTCATGCTACAGCATGAAGCGCTTACACCACAGTATGTGATAGTGGACGCTTGTAATGTATGTGTTGCCGCAGGTAGCTGAGGGCTGCAATCATGCGTGCACCTTCTGTGCTATACCCGGGTTCAGAGGCAAGTTCCGCAGTAAACCCTGGGATGCACTCATTGATGAGGCCAGGCGCTTGGCTGAAAGCGGTGTGGTGGAGCTCAACCTGATAGCAGAGGATACAAACCAGTATGGACAGGATAGGTGGGGCTGTATGCGCGTTCCGAGGCGCTTGTGGAATGCCTTTGCGCATGAGCTTGATTGTACATTGACCCAGGCCCGCCATGTCGGCACTCAGCTGAGCAGGTCAAGCTGTTCACATCAGGAATGTTAGACACTGCATATTTGTTGTGTGCCCTCAGGCGTGATGGTCGTGGGCTGGGGGCACTGCTGCGTGAGCTGTCTGCGCTGCCTGGCATCCGCTGGTTGAGGCTGTTGTACTGCTACCCCAGCTACTTTGATGATGACCTCATACAGGAGATAGCAGACAACCCAAAGGTCGGTGGCTCATGTGCAGTGCAAGGCCATGTGCATTGCAAGTGGTTGCTTGTCTGCAGTCGTATATGTCTTGCAGAACAGCAGTTCTGCAAACGTCTGGGACCCCCCCCCCCCCCACCTCCGCCCCATTTGTTTAGCGTTCCTAGTCGATGGTCACACATATGTTTGCTCTATGTGCTAGCTTTGGAATTGCTGCGGACACTGAACTGCTGCTGTATTTATCTACTTGGTGTGCAGCAGCAAATCATCTACTCACCTGCTGATGGGTGGCCTATCTTGAGTATTCACTTACCTTAGTATTGCTCTACCCCCACAGGTGTGTAAATACATCGACATACCCCTGCAGCACATCAACAACCTCACGCTGCTGGCCATGAACCGCCCCCCACAAGCTCACACGAAGGCACTGCTACAGAAGCTGCGGGACAGGATACCTGGCCTAGTGCTGCGCACAACTTTCATCACTGGTGGGTACACAGTCAGTCACACGACATGGCACTGCGCCTGTCCAGCATGATGTGTACAAGCTGTGCTTTTATCCACATGCAGCTAGTCGTTAGCAGGCCGCATCTGCGGCTGCTGCATGTTGCCCACCAGTTCAGCACTGTGCAGGGCAGTTGGCCAGCTTTTCACTAACGTTTGCTTCTTGGCTGATGCAGGCTTCCCTGGTGAGAGTGAGGAGGCTCATCAGGAGCTGGTTGAGTTTGTGCGCACCTTCAGATTTGAGAGATCTGGGGCCTTTGCTTACAGTGAGGAGGATGGCACGCCAGCAGCAGACTTGCCGGAGCAGCTGCCAGCCCATGTCAGGTGAGACAAGCCAACTGGTACCAGCACAGGGTGCTTGCACACTTGCAATTTCATCAGCTGGCGGCTTAGCTTCCCATGCAGGTTTCCATGACAGCTGGTAGCGGCTTGAGCTCCTTTTCAGTGATGTTGGTGTATGCTGTGGTGCTGCCGCAGGCAAAGACGGCGAGATGAGCTCAACCAGGTGCAGCAGGCGATCAGCGAGGAGTTTGCTATCAGCTTAATAGGTCAGGAACTGGACGTGCTGGTTGATGGTGTCAATGAAGATGGGTGGCTGTTTGGCAGAACACAGTTTGACGCACCAGGTGAGCATAGATGGCGGTAGTATGTGTGGTAACGTGCCAAGGTCCTGTTGTGCTGGGTGGTGCTTACCATGAAGACCTGAAGTCGTCGGCAAACATGCAGAACTGTGATACAAGTAATCTGAAGCCATCAGGAAGCTGCTGCCCAGATGCTGTATGGGCAAGTTTGAGTCGTGCTGAAACTGGGGTGTTGTCGGCCATGGCGTCCTCTGCTGATGACTATGATGGCCTGTAATGCCTGTGTAGCAAGCCTTGCTGCTTATTGCTACATGCTGTGGCAACAAGCCTTGCCGTAAGTTCTGTATTGTTCCGATGGCAACTGGTCGGTGTTTGCGTTGCTTTATGCAGATGTTGACCCTGTTGTGTTTCTTTCTGAGCCAGCAGCCAACATGTTGCCAGTGGAAGCCGGGCAGTTCCGTAAGTGCAGGGTGACAAGTACATCATTGTTTGACCTGGAGGCAGTTCCAATCTGACTATTGTCAGATGGCATTGAGCTCCACAAACAGATGAGGAAGTGTGCTGCATGTCAGCAGCATGCGATCGAGGCTTACAAGTGCCGTATGCCGTACAACACAACAGCTTTGGGCAGCTGTGCAGATGCTTTGGCAGTGCTCTGGGATGTATGTCATGTGCTAAAACCCACAGCGACATAGAGCACTGTCATAATTGCTTGGAGTTTGCAATGTCCCAGCATTAAGACATTGTAAACTGGGACCCTACGGCAATATGCTGGTTGTCAATGCACACTGTCTTGTCATTGATAGTAGCTTACTGTAGTATAGCCGGATCTGCTGACTGTTGGTCAGCATGATTGGCTGCGACTACAACTCCTGGGACGACAAGCCATATTGCAGTGTCAGTGGTGGGATAAACTATATCCTATTAAGCGGGGGCAGCCGCAAATCGTATATGAACTTTGCTGCCGTATCTTCAAGGTTGTCTCACCTGAACCGGATGATCGCTGGTGTGTGGTCCTGTTCCTTGGTTGCTTTCAATCACTTAAATGAACAGCTATCGGCCATTTGCATCAGTGAATGAATGAACGGATGAGCTCTGTTGAAAGCGCTAGCGTAAGTTGAGCGAGGGCAATATGTGTCGTGGCGACTTCAAATTCCCTAACGTCCGCTCACGTCCCCGAAGGGGCGAGAGGGCTGGTCCCTCGGGGATGTTGTGTGTAATGATTTCTTCTTTAAGGTTGTTGTTCGATGTGCTGGGAAAGCTGTGTGCTTGCCGTACGCGTGTTTACTCCTGTCACATGAGTACTTGAGTGTGGTTGGCGCCTTTGTTCGGCCGAGTCGATTTTGTATCTTTGCTCGCCGGCACTTCCATATCTTCTCTAGATGCTCTATCGCTGTCAGGTGTAATGGTTTCACATGCGCTTCGAGGTTTGGCGCCTTCCACTCCCAAATCCTCTCGCAGGTGTGTGACCCTGCGGGTAGGTTCGCACCCCCGACACTCAGCAAATTGCGCTGTGTAACTTTGGCGTCTGGATCGTATTCACGTATTGCGGTCGCTGATTCTCTTGCTGTTGCGCCGCTCTGGCCTTTTGGTCTGCCGGTCGCGTGTTCCGACAATATTGACTTCTGCGATCGTGTACTGTCGTCGTCTTCTCTTCATGTCACGTTGATATAGGAGTGCGTCGGACACACTTTGCGTCTTCACTGAATCGGATTGCTTTTAACCCTGTTGGCATGCCAGGGGGCAGGACGCTGGCTGGAACCCCGCTGTGTATATTCCGCTAGACATATATGTGTAGCTGTGGTAGTCCTTAGGCTCTGCCTCGTTTATTGACTCCTACGTCTGCTGATATCAGCTGACCTCTTTTGGTGCCACAGCCCTCTCGCCCCTTCGGGGACGAGAGCGGACGGTAGGGAATGTGAAGTCTAACCGACACACCCATTACCCTCCCTCAACTTACGCTAGCGCTCTCTTGAAAGCGCTATGCGGAGCTCATTCATTCATTCTTTTGGTGCCAGCATTGATGGCCTCTGTTATGGCTTACGCTGCCGTGTTGTGGCGGAGGGTGACCGGTTCGCTGAAGAGCTGCCGGCAGCCACTTACTGCGTGGTGGCCTCCGTCGTCAAGTCCGCACAGAGGGCATTTGTTGCTGGGTGCTTTCTTGTACCTATGCAGAAGCTTGTTGGTGGGTAACAGGCCATATCTGTATTGGATAGCCAGCTTGCGTTGGCGGCTCTTGACAGTGATGCTGGTCATGAACACATGGTGCTGGTCATGAACACGTGACTGTGCTTATGATCTATGGTAGGCCCTGCTGCTGTCCGTGAAAAGAAGTTTATCGTGTCCTGATTTGAGCTGCAGCTGCCCAGTTTCCGCAGCTTGTGTGTGTGAGCTTTGAGGGCGTCTGTTATGTTTGACAGTGGGGTGTAAACATTCTAGCGTACCATTTGCAACCGGTTCGTCCTGCAGTGCGCGGTGGCCGTATGGACGCCCTTCTTGGGCTTGGCCTCAGCTTGTCGTATGGCCAGTACATGTCCGATCTGTTATTGCTTGGGGTGTTGCAACAGCTGATATCGTCCTCCCCAACAACTGCATTGGACTCATGCACGATGGTAGCTTTCATGGGAAGAACCTGTGACTCGTCACAGGGACTGAGGTTTCCCTTCAACAGGCCAGCAAGATGTGAATGAATGAATGAGCTCCGCGTAGCGCTTTCAAGAGAGCGCTAGCGTGAGTTGATTTGGTTTTATTTGTTACATGGGAGAGCTACTTCGCTCATGAAGCCACGCTGCAGGGCGACCCCCGCCGATATACGTGACCTGGCATCCAAAACCAGTGATGCCACCTCATGCAAACTCCACAACGGCACAACAAGTGCTGAGCCTATAC
>NSMO01014912.1:0-10975 GCA_002588565.1 Coelastrella sp. UTEX B 3026 | reverse complement strand
TGTACCAGTTGGCTATGGTGTAGCTGGGCTGGTGTTGGGGCTGCTGGCTGCAACATAGCCGTGATGGTTTGCTGCCGAGGGTCTGCCGGTGGCTGCGAGGGCGGGGTGGCAGCATGCCTCTGCTCCATACGAAACTTGTTTGCTGCTGTCCTGCCAACATCCATAGCATTCAGGGCTGCCAAACACACAACTTGCCACACACCAGGGTGCAGCCGTCTGGGCCCTGGTGGTGGTTGCATCAACCACAAGTGGCGTCGCAATATGGCCGGATGTGATGCAGGCCGTGTTGCAGGCCGAGAGCACCAGGCGGCCGGCAGATTTGCAGATATGCAGTTCAAAACAGCTGCAGCAACAGGACAATTCCAAAAGTGATGCGAGCGGCCCGGCATGGGGGAAAAGTGATGCGAGCGGCCCGGCGCGGGGGAAAAGTGAGAAAAAGTCAATTTTGCTGGTTATAATAGGAGGACCGGCCCCGCTGCGCATCAGCTGCCAGCCGCCTCTAAGGAGGAGTGTAGATCCAAGGGAACTTGGTCTAGTGGTATGATTCTCGCTTAGGGTGCGAGAGGTCGCGGGTTCAATTCCCGCAGTTCCCCATTTTGTTTGTACCCAAGACAGCCATTTGTCGGTCTCCGCGCTGTCAAATCGCGGGATCAACGCGACGGTCGCGTTGTACATGTTCGTGTGCTGGCTGAACGAGCGCCCAGTGCCACAAAGCCCTAAGAACGGGACCCATTGTAGCACTTCATGACAAGTGCTCAACCCATTGATGTCTTTCTTGGTGGACGACCGCTGTCAATGTTGTTCAACATACCGCCTTGGCTCCGTCTTGTACACTCATTTGATCAAAATACAGCAACATCATGTGTTGTGTGCTTCCCTGCAGGCTGTGCAGCTCTTTGGTGACCAGGTGCAGCTCTGGGCAACTTTCAATGAACCGACGGTGAGTCGGCCCCAGCCTGAGTTCAAAACCGTTGCCCATAAGGTGGCATCAGCTCGGCACAGGGCAGCGCATGAATGCTTTCGGCTGGCCCGGCGGCCACACCCTGGGTCAATTGTGTTGGATGTTAGGTCATGCCTGATGGCAGGGGCGGTCCTGCATCTTGGCTTCATGGACTATGGTAGCTGTTGCAAGTATCATATCAGAAACATATAAGTTGCATTTGTCGAGTCTCAGGAGTAACAGCAGCATGCAACACAGCAACTGCCTTATAGCCTTCGTCTCAGTACTGTCGTCACTGCTGCTGCTGCTGCTGCTGCTGCAGTCCTCGAGCACAATGGGCTTCGTGTTTGGTGCCTATCCCCCAGGCCGCATGTTCAGTTTCAAGACAGCAGGCGTAGTACTGCTCAACATGATGCGAGCGCACACAGCAGCATACAGGGCTATCAAAGCCATGCCTGGCGGCGATAAGCACAAGATTGGCATGACACATATGGTGATACCATTTACAAGCTGGCCTGATCTGGGACCTCTCACAGCACATTCTAGGTGGGTGATGAGAAGATCCAGGGTCAAAAGACCTGGCAACCTTCAAACCATGTGTCTCGCAAGTAGCCTTTGTTTGCAGACTGTTGTTGGACGTAGGGTCTGGCCCTCCTTTTTGTCTGAGCCTGATCCTGGTTTGGCGTCGTTGCAGATAGTGATGTACAACTTGGGGTTTTCTACAACAAGCATCGACCCTCAGATTATGACCCCTGCGCAAGTCTGCCGTCATGTCCTGTGTTTTTCAGTTCACTGCGCGTTGCTGATACTGCAAGTTGCCAATGATGAAGCGTTGATCAGTGCACCGCTGCTACTGCTGCTCCTATTACTGCTAATGCAGCAGTTTGCTTTCTGGTGGCGACACCAACGCTATTCAGGTTGTACCGTGACCACGTTTTCTGTCTCAACAATCTCCTGGTTTCTACCAGCCATGGGGGCCAACGTGGCTGGTCAAGGGTTCTGTCCAGTGCTGGTGACCTGGTACAAACAATAAAGTACCGCTGCTGCTGCTGCCATATCAGAGGCTCTGATAATGCTGCTGCCACTGTTGCCTATGCAGGTTTGCAGCCGGCTGGCTGATCTTCTGATGGGATCTTGATGTCGTGATCCAAAGCTGCTCAGGGTACAAGGGCGAGTGTTTGGTTTGCATGTACCGTTGCTGTTTTGGTCGCCAACTGGCAGCAGTAACTGCCCATTATTCTTTGAATGGCACACGCCAAAGGCGATTATAATGCTGCTGCCACTGATGTAAATGCAGGTTTGCAGCTCGCTGGCTGACCTTCTGGTGGGGTCGTGATATGATCCAAAACCACTTCACCAAGGTGGAGTTCAGCTGGCACATACCGGCGCTGTTTCATTCGCTGACTGGCAGCAGTAAACGCCCATTCTTCCTGCATGGCACAGAGTATGGGCTATGAATGCTCACATCAACATTGCGAAACTGCTGTTGCCACTGTTGTCAATGCAGGTTTGCAGCTCGCTGGCTGACCTTCTGGTGGGGCTACAATGTGATCCAAAACTACTTCACCAAGGGGGAGTTCAGCTGGCGCGTACCAGGGCTGTTTGGTGACAAGGACGTGTTCACCGTGAATGATCCTAAACCACCCCTGGATTGGTTTGGAGTCAACTTCTACAGCAGGTAACAAATATAGTATATCTCACTGCCAATTCTGTTGCACTACAAGCACATAGTGTTGTTCTACAACGATGTCATGATTGTCTCAGGCTTGCACAAGCATAGAATCCTGGTTTGACATGCATATAGCGCGTACCAGGGCTGTTTGGTGACAAAGACGTGTTCACTGTTAATGATCCTAAACCACCCCTGGATTGGTTTGGAGTTAACTTCTACAGCAGGTAATGACCGATGTTTTCTGCCTGAAGAACTGGGTGTTCTAATGTTGTATACCTTGATTATACTGTTGCTGACCCTGGGCTTGCAACTGCAAATACTTTTGGTGTGGTGTACGCCTGGCATGCGCCAGACCTGTTGAGAACTTGACAACAGGTCCTCACAGTTAGAATTCCTTAACCTACGATTTTACTGACTTGGACTCCACATCTACAGCAGGTGCACTTAACTTGAACTTAACATCTACAGCAGGTGCACTTAACTTGAACTTAACATCTACAGCAGGTGCACTGAATCTGTGATTGAGGCATTGATCCTAAACCACAGCTGATGTTGCTACTGGTGGCTGCTGTAATAGTACGTGATATTCTGCTTGACGAGTGCTGCTGATGCACCAGGTGTGTTGCCAGGAGCAGCCATGCTGATTTGGCCTGATTTTCACCATCTCGCTGCTGCTGCTGCTGCTGCTGCTGGTGCTGATGCTGCTTCAGGCCTGTGCTGTCACCCTTCCTCACTCCTGGTCGTAAACCCTGGCAAATCCTGAGTGACCTGGGGTACCCCATCGACCCAGATGGCATGTACAAGGTGGGTTGGGAAACTGCTGACCTTTGTTGAGTTTGCGTTTCCTGTGTTGATCAAATCAGTAGGTTGATTGCTGTTCTTAAGCCACCCTAGAAGCGCCCAGTTACCCACAGACATCAACATAGCAGACTCAAGGGCACATAGTGTTTTGTGTGGTGGCTGGAATGCAGCAACAACTTGCTATACAGCACTCCTGCTTGAGGCTGTCGGTATCGCCATGAGGTCGCAGTGGTCGCTCAGCACTGAAGCTGTCTGTTAGCTGTCTGTTAGCTGTCGTCTGCACCAGAACTGCTGATTTGCAACTTTGGGCGATTTAGATCTTGACCTGAATGTGGCGAAACTGCGTACCAGACATGTTTTGTGTTGTTCATGCAGGTGTTGCACCGCTGTGCTGATCTGGGGGTGCCTCAATATGTAACAGAGGCCGCTGTCAGCATTGCCAATTAGCGTCACAGGACCTGCTTGGTACTTAATCCAGTCCTGACATAACACATGAGAATGCTATCAATTATCTGCATGCAGGTGCTGCACCGCTGTGCTGATTTGGGTGTGCCGCTCTACGTCACAGAGACAGGTGTTAGCATTGCCAGCCAGCGCCACAGAAGCTTCATGGTGGACAGCTATGTGAAGGAGATTCTACACGCAATGGCTGACGGCGTCGACGTACGAGGCATCTACTACTGGACACTGCTAGACAAGTGAGTGGTTGTGTGAGATTGTTTCACTGGTCAAAAGTGTGTATCTTTCGGCGTAGGATGTGCTGCTTTCGATGTGTGAGCTGCTTATGTAATGAATATCCAATATCTATCTGGGATGTCGCACTCTGAACCAGATTATCACGTGCTTGAAGATTCTGCACGCAATGGCTGACGGTGTGGGACCGGCATGGATGTACGAGGCATCTACTGCTGGACACTGCTAGACAAGTAGATGTCCTTGCCCAGCACGCTGGCCTATTGGATTTTGGTCAACGATCTGGAATTTGGTGTATGTCCCGCTGCTCATCGTGATGGTGGTTTACACGTCTGTGTGTCTGCGATCTTGGCTACAGCTTGATGAGTTGGTGTGAAAAGTGTACTTCAGCTTCTGGACGAACCCGGTCCCTGCTGCGTGTATTCTGCTGGCATGCTTGCTCTCTTATGGTTGGGTTGTGATGGGTTTCATCATCACAAATGGGGCCTCACACCCTGTTGTTTGGCATTCCTACTGGAGTTGCATGTAAGGATCATCACCGTGTTTATGATGGTCGACTCGCGTGTGTCTACGCATCTTGGCCACAGCTTGAACATGTGAGTGTGAAGTATACACATCTAATCACTGTCATTGCTCAGAAGTTCTTGTTGGCGTCTATTTCTTGACAAGTTTCATGACTATGTCACGGCCAACATGCGTAAAGTTATGCTTGTGAATCCTCATATGTGTATATTCCTCTGTCCACTTGTCCAACATGTTTGCGGATGGGGATAGGTAAATTCCCAGCTGCTGCCACCTCTGCTATTGCTGCTGTGCCTTGCATTACTGACAGTGCCACTGCTGCCACTGCTGCTGTGCCCTGCAGCTTTGAGTGGAATGGCGGCTACGGCATCAAGTTTGGTCTGTATGAGTGGAGCCCCTGGCCCTGGGGGAAGGACAGAGCCAAGCGAGATGCAGCAGACACACTGGTGAGCATTCAGGTTCTTTGTATGTTGCAGCTGGGTCTATTTGTGTACTGATTATTTTGTAATCTGTTCGTATATCAATGGCATAATCCTTGCCCCAGCACGTGCGTCGCGTTTGGACCCCAGTAATCAGCATTTCCACTCTGTTCGACTAGTCCCATGATGCCGACGTGAACAAAAGCTGCAAACATCAACCCCTGGCCCTGGGGGAAGGACAGAGCCAAGAGAGATGCAGCAGACACCCTGGTGAGCAGTTGGGCTTGGTCAGGCATGCTGTATGGCGCATTGGACCAGGCTGCTCGGCTGCTCTATGTACTTGCTTGCTTGACCACTTGCTTGTTTGAAGAAAGAGAGGCACAACAAGCACAAAATGCCTACTAATCTACCAATGAAGTAGGTTGGTAGAATGGATGGCTGGGGCTGCAACTGTGAGTGGTTGTGCAAGCGTGCTCGAGTGGTCTGTAAGTGGTCTGTATGAGTGAAGTTCCTGGCCCTTGGGGAAAGGACAGGGCTAAGAGAGATGCAGCAGACACACTGGTGAGCAGTTGGGATTGTGGTTTGATTGCTACAGGTCAGCCCTAGCTCTATGGCCATCGCCCTTGCGCCCAACTTCAAGCTCTAATGTTTCACAGGCGGGTTTTGTGCTTCAATGTCGTTTAGACAGGCGTGCTGCACAGTGCATGGGGTATAGGCTGCTGGGCTGCATAATAGAGTGATGTTGCAAACATGCTTTCATCTATCTGGGTGGAGCCCCTGGCCCTGGAGGGAGGACAGGGCGAAGAGAGATGCAGCAGACACACTGGTGAGCAGTTCCAGTCTGTTAGACTATTTACGTAATGCTCTGCTGTGAACTCGTGCTGCAAAGATCAGCCCTTGGCCCTGGGGAAAGGCCAGAGCCAAGAGAGATGCAGAAGACACACGGGTGAGCAGTTTGGGCTGTGCATCGATGGAGCACCTGTGATGTGTGCAGATTCAAGGCATGACACGTCATGAGTCATTCGCTGGCTTGCTGGCCGGTGCATAGGAAACGCTTTATAACCAGCTAGTTCGATGTCTCTTGCTTGGAGAGGCATGCTGTACGGCGCGTGAGTGATATTGACAGGCTGCTGGGCTGCGACCGTAAGTGGTTGCGCATTCAAGCTTTGGTCTGATTAAATGGGGCCCCAGGCCTTGGGGACAGGATCAGAACTTGCACACCCATACACGGCACCACGGCCCCTCAGCAATTGCTGCTGGCTGCAAAGCATCGAACTACTGTGTTTGCGCACCTTAGATCTAGACATTCTGGCCATTTGCACTGCACCGAGACATGCTGGTGCTGCTGCTGCCGCCGCTGCTGCAGACCTTGTTCTTGCAAGCATCAGTTTGACGGCCTCCAATCGTCTACTCTGCACTGACGCATTTTGCTGCTGCTGCTGCCACTGCTGCAGACCAACCTCTAACAGCCATGCCCAACACAGTGACAGACGTGCACCGATTTGCCACAAAAACAGTAGCATTAGTGTGACGCATTCCCAATTGTCTGCTCTGCATTGACGCCACTGCTGTTGCCGCTGCTGCCACTGCTGCAGACCAACTTCTATAAAGCCATGCCCAACACAGTGCAAGACGTGCGCCAATTCGCCAACAAGACAGACCTCACGCACCCCAACACGGCACCACGGCCCCACAGCATTCGCTGGTGGCTGGGGAACCTCGTACTGCTGTACTTCCAAGCATTAGAGCTGGGGCTCGAATGGTTAGGAAAGAGATTCTTGCCTGACGTGCCGATTGGCAAGTATTGGCAGAAGCAGGAGTATTACGAGCAGCAGGACCTGAGCCTGGGCTCCCTTCTGAATCCCAAGATGGCATGAGCTGGGCGGATATGCCAGCAGCAGCAGTCCAGATGGCAGCAGCAGTAGCAGTCCAAATGGCAGCAGCGGCGGCAGCAGCAGCGGTCATGTGCTTGCTCAATGTACCGATCAGCAAGTAGCTGCAGAAGCAGGAGTATTGTGAGCAGCAGGATTTGAGCCTGGGGTTTCTTTTGGCTGCCAAAGATGGCATGAGCTGGGCATGTATGTCAGCAGCAGCATTCTGATTGGCAGCAGCAGCAGCCCGCATGGCAGCAGCAGCAGTCTGAATGGCAGCAGCAGCAGTCCGAATGGCAGCAGCAGCAGTGGTCATGTGCTTACTAGATGCACCGGTTGGCAAGTAGCTGCGGAAGCAGAAGTAACATGAACATCAGGATCTAAGCCTGGGGTCTCTGCTGAGCCCCAAGATGGCATGAGCTGGGCAGATATGCCAGCAGCAGCAGTCCGAATGGCATCAGCAGTAGCAGGAATCCCTGAACTGGCCAGATGCACCAATTGGCAAGTAGCTGCTCAATCAGGAGTACTACAACTTTGAAAGAGCAGAACTGTGCCTGAGGTCTGTGCTGGGATCCCAAGACGGCTGGAGTATAGGATGGATGTGTGTTGCCCCGTATTTTGTGTTGCCCCAAGGAAGCCGTCGTCGAGGGCTGTTCACAAATACGGGAGATACCAAAGCCAGTTTTCAGTTATGTTGTTTGTTCAGATACATTTAATGTATCAATCATCAGCAACGAGCCGGGCCCACGTCACGAAAGAATGCCTCTGGTGCCTAGTCTGCTAAAGGAAGCCTGGCACCAGAGCTGGGGGGACTGACGGTAACCAGCCAGAAACATCGACATGCAAGGGCGTTGTGTCCCAACATGCCTGTTTGAGCACACCCAATTCACTGCAGATGATCAGCCAAGCTCACTACAGCTCACCAAGGTCACATATGTTGGGTCATGCAACTTTAGCGGCCCTACCCAGCAGCTGTGGCATGCATGCAAGTCCCAGGCTCACACACAGCACAGTCGCCCAACAGCCACAAACGGGCATTCTATGTTGCATGAGCTAAACTTCCCAATGGCTTCGTGACACAGCAGCAGGCCCTTGAAGTCACTATAAGAGGTGTGCTGGAGCTCTACACTGGGGGCACAAGATGGACCACCCTCCAATGATGGGTGTACAACCATCTGCCTGGTACAACCTGGCACCTGACACCACTGCTTCGGCCACATTGCACGCAACAGCAGCGCCAGTAGTTATCTTTTTTAGCGCAGTCCTATCGTCATGCTGTCCGCTCTTGGAGAAACCCGCAGACGGGTTCAGTGGGCTCCTTATCCATGCTTCACAGGCTTTAGGAGTGCGTCAAGGAGAATTTACCGGCGTTTATGTTGATTAATTCCACCGGCGCGAGACTCTTCCCAATCACCTCAACAGCCTCCCGAACAACTAGCATAGTAAAGTGCTGTTCCCTCGCCCGGCGCCGTACTTACGCTGGCTGGCTGACCAAAAAGCGAGACTATTGATATAACCTACGAGGTCAGTGGCAAGTACTGTGCCATGCCTGGAGCAGCTTCAGCGCAGCTGCAGTATCTCGCACTGACCCCGGTTTGGGCCACTTGAGCCGCAGCCTGTATCGGGCGCCTGCAGGGGGCGGGCAATGCTTCAAAGCATTAATGAACACCTAACATAGCATTCGGTAGTGCGAGGAGGGCGCGCGCAAGGTTTTATGCCAGGTGGCCCACTTACTCGTGTGACAGTGGAGTGACCTAAAGTGGGCCACCCCAGAATATCATCACAGAGAGCATCCCGGTTGCGATTGCCACCCGTGATATTTAGAGTACAATATAATGAACAACTTTGAACGCTAGGGCCACGAGCCAGACACGCATACTGCCGCCCACTGCCATCAGTGTCGATGATGCACACAGCAACAACAGTAATCAACACATTTGCGCACACATAGAGCGGCCAATGTCTTGAAAACCATGCAGGCAGTGTCTAGAGGTGTTGCAGTGTGAAAATAAGCTGCCATGGGCGGCAAGCATCAGCAGAAACCACCACAGCTGGGCTAGCTGGGCACCAGAACAAGGTCAGACGGTGGATCCAGGTGCAATCAACGCATGTAAAGATGACTTTGCTGTTTTGGACGCGATCGCGCGCGGTCCGGCGTGTAGTGCTGTACTGCACGTGTCATGCGGTCGGGTGGGCCAAAGTGGCCCACGGGGCTTTTCAGTGCCATGCCTGGCTAAGACTGGTCACGGCTGCACAGGCCAAGCGCCGCTGTCAGTTTGACATCTATAACATGTACTTCAATCAGCGAGCGTTTGCCTGCACTCCGCATGTGTGTACACTGAGAACCGCTGGGTGGCCCACTTTTGGTCACACCCAGGTGGAGGGTCAGAGCGACATAGAGCTGCTGGACTTGCACGGAAAGCCTGGCAGACGGTGCAAGGTGCGGCTGTTGTCAGATGTGTTGCTACATGTCTGGGCACTGCGGTCTGTGGCGCTGCAAGGCGTCCTGGTGGTATGGTGTTCTCTGGTGCGAGACCTAGCGCTGTTGGTGTGCTCACGTTGGGCATTTGATACAGTTGAGCTTTAGGAAGTTGTCTCAACTACACAAGGGCGCTGCTCGTGTTTCTAGTTGAGATATGAATCATTTACTCCTACATCTCCCTCACGTCTCCAAAATGTAATGCAAGTCCTAGCAGTATGTTCTTGGGATGGTAGTAATGGAGTATTGGAACGTGTGTCATGGTATCCGATTGCAGTCTGGTTGCACAGGCTCGCAGTTGTACAGCTTAGGACGGTTCATGGCAGTTCTTCTGGTGTCACACATGCAGGACCCTTTCACATTTTGCTTGTCACATGCAGGACATGGATGAACTGCGTCAAGACTTACAGGCAGTCCTTGGGGCCGCAAAAGCAGCAGATTATAGTCAGGAGGATCTGAATGCGTTGATCAAGCACGGCTACACGGGAAGGCGCTGGCTTCACAAGGCTACACGGCAAGGCCTAGAAAAGTGTGGGCTTCAAGGCGCAAAGATAGATGAGCTCCTGAACACCTTTGCAGGTGAGCAAGGGCTAGAACCGTAAGCAACAAGCACTGGCCTACAACAACAACTGCACACGCTTGCCCCATTGCACATCAATAGCAGCAACTGCTGCGCAGCGTTGGTCAGATTCTGTTGGCACCTGCAGTAGCACTTGCCAGCAGTGGCAGCGCTGGCATGTGCTTGTAGCCACAACGGACACAGCATGTCACAGGAATGGCACGCATGGCCGTAGCACAAGTTGCAGGACACCTTGCATACCCCTTGCATGCTTTACAGCACCACAACGCAGCAGAGGTGGCAACTGCAGTGCAGAGATAGACCCTAGCCTGTTGTGTACTGTGTGGCAAGCCAGATGATGGTGCCCGCTGCAGACTACGGGCGCCCTGCCGTCTCCAGCAGCATTCGGCAGCAGCAGCGGTGGCGAGGGGATTGTGGGGTATCTTGGCACATCATGTGACACTAGACCCTGCCGCACCTCTGCTGCTCCACCATTCTCCTTGCAATAGTCTTGTTTGTACCACTGGCAGCATCATGCTCTGCCATGCCTTCGCGCCGCTGTTGCAACTCAACATCAACGGCATGCACTGTCCATGCAGTAATCGTTGCAGGTGCGTGCTAAGTGTCCCTAGAGCTGTGTATGCTATTGCAACTGCTGCAGCTGACTGTGACTGCTGCCTGCTGCTTGTGCTGCCCTTTGCATGTTGTCCGGTTACGTTTGATGCGCTCACTCGCCTTCTATGGTGTTGCCCTTGTCCACTCTTGGCTTGGTAAACAAACAACAGCACCACCAGCAGCAGGTGAGACTGCGGGCAGGAGGTTCACACTTGTGTGGCAGTGGTCATAGCATTGTTGGCACTGTTTTGTGCTTTGAGGATGACGGCATATAAGGCATGGTGCTCGCTGCATGTTATGGGCATGTTGGCGTTCCCAGCAACACTAGGCAGCAGCAGTGGCACCTTAGCAGTTTGCACTTGGGGCAGCAGCAGGGCTAGCACCAAGCAATGTCCATTAGCTAC
>NSMO01014911.1:0-10992 GCA_002588565.1 Coelastrella sp. UTEX B 3026 | reverse complement strand
CAATAGCACATCATATCCATTGGCAAAGAAGGCTACTGGGCATTGCTTCATACCATGACCCAGCAAATGCAACTTAAATGTATATACAGGAACAAGATAGCACAGTAAAGTACAGTACTGACTGTTTAGTACGGTATTGAAGACCTGACTGGCTGGTGACTGCCTAGTAGAGAGCCTGGTAACTGACTAGTAACCAGCTCTACTACAGTTACCTGCAAACATCTCCACAAACTCTGAGCCCACAGCGCTGAGGAATGTCACTCCTGCTTCACCAGCGATAGCACGCGCCATGTAGGTCTTACCGGTACCAGGAGGACCTTGGAAGATAACACCCTGCAGCAGCAGCAGCAGCAGCAGCAGCAGCAGCAGCAGGAGCAGCAGGAGAAGAACACGTTGTCACACCCAATGCAGCTGTACACTTGACACCCCACAAAGGTTTAGGGTTTGTGGATTAGGGTTTGAGGTTTAGGATTTAGGGTTAGGTTAAGGGTTTAGACCTGAAACAGTTCCCGACAGGTACATCTGTTGTCACCCAGGTGGCAGCATTTGCTGGAGTACAGCAAACCTCCAACCTCCTCTATGCAACACACCCCAGGGCAGCGGGCTCCTACTCTCATGTAAGCCGGGTCCTTCAGAAGCATCTTGAAGATCTCAAACAAGCTCAAATACAAGACGAGGCATGCCAGCTGCACGTGCCCAACACATAAACCAAAGCAACAACATGACGCACTTGCAGCAATGCACAGAGAGCACCCCCCCACCCCAGGCAAATACACCACCCTGTTGCCCAGCCCCAGCAGCAGCTGGCTGAACAACATCAAGAAACGACCCAGAAAATTGCCAGCTTGACTCACCCTAGGGCAGCGGGCTCCCGCTCTAACGTAAGCTGGGTCTTTGAGAAGCATCTTGACGATCTCACGCCTGCTCTAACACAAGACGAGGCATGCCAGATGCAAGTGCCCAACACATAATTGAAAGCAACAACATGCCGCACTTGCAGCAATGCACAGAGAGCCCCCCCCCCCCCCCCCCACCCCGGGCAAATACGCCACCCGGTCGCCCAGGTCCAGCACCAGCTGGCTGAACAACATCACCACAATAGCCAGCAGAGTGCCAGCTTGACTCACCCTAGGGCAACGGGCTCCCACTCTCATGTAAGCTGGGTCTTTCAGAAGCATCTTGACAATCTCCCGCATCTCAAACACAAGGCCAGGCATGCCAGCAATGTCTGAAAAGCGTACGCCCGTATCTTTCAACTTGCCGCTCTTATCACGAGTCATGAACTCCTTGGCCCTGCAGATGAATGACATCATCCAAATCGAAGTCAAAGTGTGATCATAACAGGTCCCAACAAGTCTTTACTGTCACTTTAGTCAGCAGATTGCAAACCAGCGCTCAAGTTGGCCCAAAATCACCATCCAGGTTTTTTGCGTGCATGCAGATCTCTTTGTGTGATTAGGGTCGCCACAAGTCCACATTCTTACTTCGTTTAGCATTTGATCGCAGACAAGCTCTTGGCAGGCCCCAATAAATGACGAGTAATGTATATGATTTATTCGGCTCCATACGTGTGCCCAGTCAGCTCTACTGCTTCCATAAGTGCAGCAGTCTGGTAACAGTGGCACCAGCATGATGTACTACAGACTATTTCCTACCCTTGTCACGAACAGGATGAAAATAACAGCTGCTGAATCCGCATGTGACACATCGGTGCGGGTCCTATGGCCGTACGGCTGTGGCTGACTGGCAGCAACAAGATGTACTACAGGCTATCTCCTTACTGCTGTCAGCACTGCATGCGCTTTGATAACCTCCAGTCGTAAGAGCAACTTAGTGAAGTGACCTGGCAAGATTATGAAGCTGCTTGCTCGGGCTGGCACCTAAGGGGGTGAGCCACTGATGACAAACCAAGGTATGTGCCGAAGCAATACACAAAGGTATACATAAACACATATACACACATCACAGTTGCCGAGGTGTTCGATGTGACACTTGTTTCAAAGAAAAGAGGGCTCAGAAACTCACGGTGCGTGCGTGAGTCCCTCCTATGTATGTAGCAAAGCAGTGGTTAAAAGCATAACACATTTAAGTGCCAAGGTATCAGATGTGACATTTAACTATGAAATTAGATTGGCTTGAAACTTACGGCGCTCGTGTGAGTCTCTCCCACATGTTTTGCTTCTTGTCCTTCTGTCGTCGCTTCTTACGCAGGAAACGCACCAAACTTGTGGCACTGATGATGTTGGTTGCGATCGCCACGCCACGGATGAACAAACATAATGCTGCTGCCTTCTCGATGAACTGCAGCAGTAAAAGCAGCAGTGGTGGCAGACCTGAGGCTGATAGCCATATTCTTTTCTTGAGCAGTGAAAGGGCCTTGGAGATTTCTAGGACTCTACAGTATATGTTTGCTTGCCGGGGCACCACCAAGCCAGCTGTCTAGGCTCACAAGCAAATGCACCCACCAACAGACCCAACCGCAGACAAATTGACAACAATCAGTGCCCCATTATTATGTGGAGATATATTGTAGCCACCGCAACACAATGCATCGCCACAGCTGGTCCAGCAGCCATGACAGATGAGTCCAGACACACAGTACAATATCATTATTTGACCCATTGCACATGATTCTATGGCACACGTAACGGTGGGGAGTGTGGAGTCGCCTCAACACACACAGTACTGTTTGCTATCATGTGCGTGTGTGTAGTTCCAGCTGCATAAGCTGGACGAAAAACAAAAAACCGAGAGGTTCTATTTCCTGTTCACTGTTTGCTATCAGCAAACATCAGATTTACGCCAGTTGGCTGTGTCACTTCAGTTTTATCCGGTTAGTGGAGAGTACTGCCTGAGGCGGTGAGGTATCCACGTGTAACAACCCTCTCTCCAAAAAAAATTCCCTCCCTCCACTTACGCTAGCGCTACATCACTCACTCATTCAGGGCTCGCTCGCAAACATGACGACTAGCACGCACCTGCATTCGCCGCTCGTCAAGCAGCCATGACAGAAAGGCCCAGTTTTCTGAGGGGTCCATCAGCTGAACTTCTGTACGGACTTCACCCAGCTTGGTGAGGTGCTTGTATGGCAGTATGTACTGCTTGCTGTCACCGTCCCACACAATCTGCAACAGGGTAGGGACAGTGTAGGTGTTCAGCTTTGTCATGGAGGATGAGCTTCGAGGGCACTTTTGTGCCCTGCAAAACCACAAAAAATCTTCAGCTGCTTTTGGCCTTGCGCAAGGTTGACTCTACACCATGCACTGACAGCCACCAGCCATCACAATCATCCAGTTTTGAGCATCTTGTGAAATCTCGTGTGTTTGCCAGCAGTGCTTATGCATCACTTTGATCATGCATATTGGTCTTTGCAGTACTGTTTGATCTAAATGCATCATTGAGCTCTTTTGCGATTCCAAACTTCAGATAAGGTGCCTTTTGTTCTGGTTGCCCCGAACCAGAAGGTCTCTCCTGTACTTCACGTTCTCTGAGGTATCTCAGCAGTGTGCGAAAACACCGAAATCATCTACATTTGAAGATATTCATGAAGACTTGTGTTTGCCAGCAGTGCAGCTGGCATGCATACAAATCATCCAGATTAGATTAGTGGCTGATGCACCAATAGCAATTTGACGAACTACAAGTAACTTTGGTGGGCTTTTGTAGCCTCAAACAAGTGAGTTAATCACCTGCACTTCGCGTTCTCTGAGATATCTCAGCAGAGTGCCGCTCTCCCAGAAGTCACCTGGCAGGTCCAAATAGAACCGGTACTTCTCCATATCCCACTCAGGCATCTCTGGGGAAAACCACTGACTGCAGACACACAAGTTCGGTACCGTTATCAGCGCATTGCCGTCGAAGCCCATGTACTGACCATGCACTGCCTGAGTGGCCCTGGCCAGGCTGTTTTGAACAGTTGACCAAGATATTGTCAGCGTCTGTGAACAACTCACACAGGGCACGCAAAGCACAGGACATAATCAGCAATAACAATCATAGTTGTATTGCAAGCTATTGTGAAAGCACTCGGTTTTGCATACCTTGGGTCGTAAGGTGCTGCCGGATTGGGTACAAGTACACTCAGTGGGTTGCCGTCAGCGCCCATGTACTGACCATACTGCCCAGGCGCCCCCGCTATATTGGCCGTCCATGGGTGTGGTACTTCAACGATTGCGGTGCGCATGTCGCCATATATGAGTAGACGTTTGATGCGATTGCGTTCAAGCAGCTGCAAGAATTTGGCATAGCTGATACGCATGTCGCCCACGAAACCGGCATATGGCACTTTACTCCCTGCAGCCAAATATACACATATGATCATTGGTTGGTTGCAAGTGGTTCTCTATTGGGTGTGAAAGTGCCAATCTAGACGGTGAGGTATTTACTGTGACATCTCTCATATGCAAGGGTGAAGCACCTGTAACAAATGTATTAATGCTCAGGGCTGAATGCGCGTTGGAATGCACTCGAGCAGTTGCAAGAATCTGCCGTAGCTGATGCGCACGTCGGCCGCAAAAACCAGGATACCGCACTTTACTCTCTGCAAAAAGCCGAATCCATCAAGTGTTGTCAGCCGGCGGGTCAGACCAGAGTTACAGGGTGGTCCAACGACGTTCAGTCTGCCACATGAAGAGTCAACATATCTAAAATTCATTGTTATATACAAATCCAGTCATGTTTATGCTTGACATGGCCGACCTGCTGAAGAAGATTACAACTATCAACAAAGCATTGACGACTCAAACAGCCAAGGGCAGAGGATGGTTCACTCTGTGTCTGAGACGTGTACAAGGTGTGAGACTTACTGTATGATATTCTGTCCCACAGTTTGTTCCAGAATACTTCTGGAGTGTTCCATTTCACGGACTCTCTGAACTTGATCCACATCTCAGGGTCCCACACGTACGTCAAATCCAAGCCGGTGTATGGGAACGTCCAGTCCATGTATGTGACACCTTCATTGAACTGCAGGACAAGTCAAACCGTCATATGCTTAGTGCTTTTTACAAAAGAGTTATGCCAGTGCACAGGGAGATCCAGTCCATGTATGTGATACCTGCATTGAGCTACAATGCACGAACACAGGTCTCATAAGTTCCGTTTGTTGTTCAAGGTGACGTGTTAAACGCTTGAATATTGGGGTCTCAGGTGCCAGTCGAGTCCAAACCATTACTATTCTTGGTTTCAATCGGATTCCTATTGGGTGTGGAGAGTACCATCCTAGATGGTGAGGTATCCACTGTAACTTCTCTCTCTCTATTGTGAGAAATGTATGTGTCGCTTGCAGTGCACTGCAGAAACAAACGCACAGGTGGTCATTAATGTAGACTGCGGGTGAAAGTGCTTGCGCAAACTCACGAAGTGAATTTGAAACCACCCACTAAACCGATTTTAGGTGCATAATGCTATCCAGTCTGTGTATGAGAGTATACCTTCGTTAATTCCGCAGAAACTGAGGCACAGATGGTCGATTACAATTAACAGAGACAATGTCACAGTCAGATCCACGTCTCAGGGTCCCTTATAGCCTCAAGCATGTGAGTAACTCCTGTCACCAGGCCATATATCCATTACACCGATGCTGAACATAACCCACATGCACGCACGATGGTGGCCTGCCAGTGGTTTCTGGCCCTGACACCCCCACCCGCCCCAAAAGTACAAAACTGTGCCCTCCGCTGTGTGACTGTATGTTCCAGTGGTCAAGTTACAGCAGTTACAGGCATGATCTTGTAAGAAACGTACACCGCTATCACTAGACATACTACAGATGCGTTGCTGTCCAGACACCGACACCCCCCGTTGCCCCCTGCACCCGCGCACGCCTGCCTCTGTTGCTGTCTGTGTCAACAGCCACTGGTCAAGTAACAGCAACTACTGCCATGATTTTGTAAGAAAAGTACACCACTATCACTAGATCACACTGATGACCCAGGTGTTGATGTCCAGAAACCCCCCCCCCCCCAGCCCCTCTGCCTCTGTTGCTGTCAGTCTTGAGAGCCAATGGTCAAGTAACAGCAGCTACCGGCATGAGATGTGTGTAGAAACATACACCATCCATGCTGAATGAAATTACCAGAGCTGCTGATATGGCCGGGGCTCCAAAACCCTACCCGCAGGCACACACTGCCCTGCAACAGTCTAGCGACCTGGCTCTGTGGTCGAACGCCATGTGTTGCAGATGGCGACTCAGACTCAAGCACATGACCTGCCAACTGTCAATTTCAAAGGTCCTGTCTCTGGACACTGCATATGCTGAGAATATGTGGACTACCTTTTAGCAGCTATCAGACAGACCACACTTGTGGATGATCACGATACATGACTCGACTGGAAAGCAGCAAAACTCCACACACACTACGCCTGCTCGAATGAATGAATGAATGAGCCCCGCATAGCACTTCCAAGAGAGCGCTAGCGTAAGTTAAGGGAGGGTACTGTGTGTGTCGGGGCGACTTCATGTTCCCTACCATCTGCTGTCGTCCCCAAAAGGGCGAGAGGGCTGGTCCTGCTGGAAACTGATATAGTCAAGCCATAGCTTTTGGCCCGGGTGATAATGCCCACACATTGTTGCTGTCATTACTGCTGCCACATTTCAGCTACAAACACCTTGTTGCTGGCCCTGCAGCTTTTGCTTGCAGCAGTTGCCGTTACTGCTATTGCTGAATCATGGTGTACAACCCCGGCAGGGAATGTCTGCAATGCATAAAAACCGGTGAATGATGCACTCTGGTGCCTAAAACAGTCCACACAAACCCATTCACCCCCCCCCCTCCTCCTCCCCACCCCACCCCCGCTGCTCCCACCCATTAGGGAACACTGAACACGCTGGGAAGACTCAGGCATATCAAGCAGCTGTTTGTGCTGGCAACTGCTCTGGACGCTGAAACCCATCTGCTGCTGAGGTGCTTGCGCTGCTGATTCGGTTCCTGCTGTTGTTGCTGCTGCTGCTGCCGCCAAAGCCATTAGGCCCCTGGACAGGACCAGTCTCCCAGCCCCTTGTTATGGCGCACATCTACCATTTTGTTTGTCCACAGGTATGTATGTATATATCAGAAGATATGTCTTGGCAGGACACCAGCAAGCACACACGCTGCTAGAAGCAAACACGATACAGCCAAAGCAAACACAAATCGATTGTACCCTCTTGTTCTTCCTGCAAGGCACCTCTGTGAATGTCTTATAGAGGTGTTCGCTTATTTGCCAAGGATAGTTGCCTGACCACAATTTCAACAGAGCCAGTGAAAGCAAAACAGCTTACTGAAAACATCCACGACTGGTCATTCCATTTCCACTATTCTTGAAAGCCCTTACTGAATACGATAACCTGAATGTGTCCTCACAGACGCTCTCCGAGTCTGCTGCTGGCCGTATAGGTGTATAACATATCCAAATAACCCTCAACCATACACTGCGTGCATAGCTTGAAACCAACACATGGACAAGCAACAACTCAATCCGCACCTTTTCCCATTTTTCTTGAAAGCCATCGCTGAATACAATGTCCATTACATGTGCTCGCAATCTCTCCCCAAAACCAGCTGCACCTTCTCTCCAATTAGGATCTGTTGCAAGCGGTAAAGCTAGCGCTGCAAATGGCGACAGCGCCATTGCTGCGACCATCTCACGGGGTAGATGGTCATGGCTGCTGCTGCTGCCGCTGCTGGGATTGCTGCTGCTGGGGCTGGCGGCAGCAGGCTCGCTGCTGCTGCTGCTACTACTGCTGTTAGGCTGCTGCAACTCCTGCACAATAGCAGCAGTACGCAACTGTTAAGCTGTTGTTACCAGTTGCCACTCATTGCCTTGCAAAACTTGATCATACGACGGATGAAGGCGCGTTAACCCCGTAGATGTGGCCAGCTAGAACAGCTTAAGCTGCAAGATGCAATGCCATAATAGCTAAGCGACATACAGCTGGCTCATTGCTACACAACTTTGACCAAACTTGTGTCTGCTCCAGACTGTTTGTGGGCCGACCCGGCTGCTACTGCTTGACTGCTAGTGTGGTATTATCAAGATAGAACATTCATTCGCATCTAGAGCGGCAGTAGCAGTCTGCTGCATCTACTGTCAGCAGCTACTGCTGTGCAACAGCACGATGCGCTATTCAGCTTTCCTGGCGTAGCGGTGGGCTGCTGATGGTTTTGCAGCTGCACAACCCACCTCATGCGCCCTAATTATGCACGTGTGCCGCCTGCGTATTGAATGGGGCTGTATCTGCGAGCTGCATGGCCTCGAACTGAACGGGCATCGCCTGGGCAGGCAAGACTGCAAAGGCACGGCTCGGCGGGCATGGCCACTGCCAAGCGCTTTGCCTGCTGTACTTGGACGCAAACCAAGCTCCAACATACTGTGCTGCCGAGCAGCTCGCTCAGGGCACGCTCATTCGGTCACTTCATGCGACTGAGCTGTATTTCGCCAGGATCCGTGTTACGAACGTATAAACTGCGTATTCCTAAGATCAGTAAGGGCTTGTGCGGATTACAGCTATTGAATGTTCCGGGACTATCGCCGTCGATCGCTTGGCTGTGTACCGTCTGAAGTGCGAAACTCACAGCAGTTGCTACTTACAAGTGCTGAAACTCACTCGCACTGTTTCAAGCGATCACCTGCGCTAATCCGAGAGGAGCTGGACAGGTTGGCTTCCTGTTACTGTCCTGTATTTAGACAGTAAGGGTAGTTCTTCTTCTAGACTGTACCACAGCTAAGCCGATTTCTGCCGTGACGCGCCACTTCCCACAGTAGCATCTCATTCCAACCTCTACTTCGTGATTAGCTATCAAGCAACTGACGCCTCTGTCAGGCACCCGGTGGTGATGCTCAAGTTGAACCGACTGTCTGATGTTGACCAGGAAACCTGGCACCGTATCAGACACTCGATCCGATGCTGCACAGAAAAAGTATGCTGCGAGCCTACTTTACCATGCTCTGATGACGATTAAAGGGGTGTATGAGGCAGTGATCTGTACTGCTGTGCTGCACTGGAACTGAACAACATGGACTTCCAGTGATGCTGGATGTGAAAGTGATTAAGTACCGTACACTGGAGTCACTTTGTAGTTGTCAGTGACAGTACGAGTGTTGGTGCAACAGGTCAGGTGCGCTGGCAATAGCTCAGCAATACAGTGCGCTGGCAGTGTTATGCATATGTGAGCTTTGTTGTAGCTGACAACAGTTCCATGAGGCCTGTACTTTATAGCGTCATTGATGCAATTCAGCCTCTCCGGACGGTTTTACTGCGCCAGAGTGAGATGCTGTACCACGTGGGCCATGCAAGCAACGCGTGTGTGTGCACATGCCCATGCTTGCCAATCAAAATAAAGCATTATGTGGCACTGGGTGGCGGCCCCTTGCATTTGGTATTGGTATGAAGAGTTTTGCTTGGCACTCTATGTTGCATGAGCTAAACTTCACTTTGACAGAAGTAAAGAATTCATGATACTTTGTGAACATTCACTTTGCAGGGAGTGCCAACACACCCCAGGCCTGCACGGCATTCTGTGGCTCCCCATTGTGAACATATCGGCAATCTCAGAGTCTTGCTCAAGATTGAGCAATGATGAGTGTGCAACCACTCATCGTTGCTCACATGTACCAGAAAGCTTCTGGTACATATACCATGGCAGACCCAATCACAAGCCAGCTGCTGTCTGCTGCCTAGCAAAGCGTTTTCAAAGAGGCAAGTCAAGGGTACATGAATCACTTCAGCTAGCCTAGCTGCACAGTGCTGGGTTTGAGTGGAGTTGATTCTAATGTCGAACATTAATGTTTGGTGTGGCTCAAGTTCTATTACAGGTTACACTCGATGAGTGTGTACTCCAGGGGGTCACCGCCGCGACATAACAGAAGTAAAAACTTCGTAATGGACATGATGATGGACAGCTGGCTAGCGGCGCAGACACCTTGACCTGTACATCAGGTCGTTGCCTCAAGTCTAATGCGTAACTTCAGCAGCGGCGTAGCATGGTAGCCTAGCTGGTAAAGGTCCGCGGCTTTTGCGATTCTGGGAAAATATTCATCGTTCCAGGCAGAAGCGAGTCGCAAGCAGCCTTAGGTCGCCTTGCCAAAGGGCTAAGCTCGAGCTCCAGCGGTCATTAGTATCGACTCAGTTTATCGCATTGCAGGACCAACGCGATTGCGGTGACCCACGCGATGCATCACATGAAGGTCCCTCCTTTGTGCCGTTGCTAATCCAGTTGCGGGCGTGCAAGGTCGCCCGTGGTGCTAGCACCGCGGTTCCTTGAGTCACTCATAAGGGGTGACAACTTGCCGATCTTGTCCCAGTTTGTCTGGTCGTCTGAAGAAATGACATAAAAATAAGCCCTTTGTTATACATCCACACCAGCAGCGCGATATGCGGATGTTCAGGGGTAATCGTGTTAGTGCGTGTGTCAACTGTTTTGGCCGCCCTACCTGGTCGACAGACTAGATAACGTATTTCAAAGCGCTACAAAGTTGCTGATTGTCTGGTGCTAAAGTAACATTCCAGCGTGTCCGAATGCACAGCACAATTCAATGCACGCAGAGATGAGATAAGTAACAAGCCAAGGCCAACACCCAGTTCTTGCCTCATCGGCTTGTCAGTGAGTTATACCCAGGCATCCACCTTGCTTGAGAGTGCTGCTTCACTCCGGCGAGAGAGCTTGTCTAGCAGTTCGCCCGACATACAAATATAACATGTGTATATATACTCTGTGAGTACCACGTAGTCCATCCTATTTCAATCTTGACACACTTCGCAAAACCGCTCACTGCTGATCTCAATGCAGTAGCTGATATCCGCAAGAGAACGCAATGCGGGCTATCTTGGCGATCGCACTGCTAGCTACGCTCGTAGTCACTTCGCTGCCATTCTCTGCGGCCAGCACCAACACGAGCACCATAAATGGTGGAAAGGGCAAGGTAACGTTAGTGCAATTGCTGTTGAGTTGGATGTGGGAGACCGGCTGGTGCCCAAGGTCCAAGGGGCACTCAAAGCTAGAGCTCGTTACG
>NSMO01014909.1:0-11008 GCA_002588565.1 Coelastrella sp. UTEX B 3026 | reverse complement strand
ACTGATGCCAGCTGAACATTTGAGTGATGTTTCTTGTCATTATGCGATTTGTTTGTTGCCACATCACATAACCATCTCTGATTGGCTGCGTTCCTGCAGGTTGAGAGCTTCTTCGCTGTGCTGCAGCCATTACTGCCAAGCTGCAGCTGTCAAAGCCAGCAACAGTCGTGCACTCACCAGCCTTACACTGCCACGGACGCTGTACAGCAACAGCAGCAGCAAGATCATGACCAACCTCATCATCAGCAACAGGAATCGCAGGAGCAACGTCAAAATCAGCAGCACCAGCACGAGTTGCCCAACCAGCAGCAGGCAGAGAGCGGCACCCCCCTACACATAGTTGACTTTGGCTGTGGGTCAGGCAACTTGCTGCTACCCCTGGCTGCTCTATTTCCCTCCTGCCGCTTTACTGGTGTAGATATGAAGCCGGCAGCACTGCAGTTACTGCAGCAGAGGGCTCATGCAGCTGAGTTACGTAATGTGCAGGTCAGTACTGCTGGCTGAATGACTGACAGGGTCTGCTGAAAGTTAGCAAAGTTTGATTATATTCAAGGGTATCATAGGACCCCAACTCAGGTTACATGCGAAGGGCAGACAGCCCCAGCTGATTAGTAGTCCACTGATCTGCTGTCGCCCCTTCTATCTGGCATGTTTGAACAATATAGCATGCTCGTATGGCGAGATAGACAGCCAGCAGCACTGCAGTTGCTGCAGCAGAGGGCTCAGGCAGCTGCGTTACGTTATTTATGAGCAGGTTAGGGAGGGCTAGCCAAATAGTTTTCCTCAGATTAGATTACGTGTGGTGGTTGTTGCAAAGCATCCTCGGTGTGGGCAAATGCTTCTGGCATTTAGCTCCGTAGTGCCCCCTCCACAGGGCCTGGTTGGCATCCTGGTGTTGCAGGTTGATTCTGTAACATATGTCTCATCATGCCATGTCGGACATGTACAGCTGGGCTGCAGGTGTATGAGGGCAAATGAACAAAGAGACTGAGTGCTTGACGGAGTTTCGTCTGGTCTCAACCTTTGTTGGTTTCAATTGGTTTCGTATTGGGTGTGGAGAGTACCATTCTAGGCGATGAGGTATCCACTGTAATTTCTCTTTCTAAAGATTGTGCACTAGCATCAGACAGGCATTTGATGTTTCCCTTTACCATAAAGTGCATGCTAGAGCTACCGCATCAATTCACTGACATATGTCGATTGTAGAATCAATGCTTACAAAAGCATCGCTCAACAAGTGAGGGACTGTCCCTTGCAGGTTTATGAAAGCATGATTGAGCAGTACCAACAGCCGTTTGATGTTGCCCTGGCACTCCATGCTGACTCATTCCCTCGGATCATATTTCATCTGGTCTGATCCTTTGTTTGTTGCAATTGGTATCCTATTGGGTGCGGAGAGTACTCTTTTAGATGGTGAGGTATCCCCTGTAACTTCTCGCTCTCAATACAATTATTTGTGTTGCTTGTTGCAGACCAGCCCCGGGCACCGGGGGTGGGGAACTAGCTCTGGCAACCAATTCCATAGTGCCCCTCAACCGGGCCGGGGCCTGGCATCCTGGTGTTATAGAATCAAGTCAGAACCATGTGTCATATGATGAGACTCGATAACTTATTAAATCATGCCCTTTGCTGGGCTGCAGGTGTATGAAGGCATGACTGTGCACTAGCATCAGACAGCCATCTCCTGTCCCCCTTGACCTGCATCCTTGAGTCACCGCCTTGAGCACTGACTTATGTTGCTTCACGAAACAGTGCTTGACAAACAAGCCAATGTCTTTTGCAGGTGTATGAAGGCATGATTGAGCAGTACCAACAGCCGTTTGATGTTGCCCTGGCGCTACACGCCTGTGGTAATGCGACTGATCATGTACTACAGATGGCAGTGGAGCAACATGCAGCATTCATTGTCAGCCCTTGCTGTGTGGGTGAGTGTAAACGAAGAGAGCTTTGGGTTCTGAGGGCTTGACTCCTGCATCACGCCGCCCTCAGCATATGCAATATTTGCTGCTGTGTCGCATGGGCTGAGCAGCAGGCCACAACATGCGGCGGTTGCATGTCCATGTAATTTCCAAAGGCATGGTGGCAGCCGTTATTCACAGCCACAGTCCACTGCCTGGGAAGCTGGCAGTTGTAGTCTGGGTTCAATGCCTGTCCTGTAATAAAAAGCAGACTAGGTCGAGTATTTCAGCAATCGTTCCCAAGCAGTGGAAGGATCTTTATGTAACCTTGGCTGCTTCTCATAATCAGCCGTTCAGATTTGTTTGGAGTCAACAACATTGCAACGGCACTTGGTATCATACCAAGTACATGGGCAGTGCACATGGAGCGTTTTGCCACTGTTGAGTTTTGTGACGTTTGACAACATTGCATCTTTAGCATTTAAATTTTGTTATTTTGGCATTTGAATAATGTTATTTTGGGAGCATTGAGTATCCACTCCAGCAGCATTCAGTCTCTGTAGTTAAATGGTTTGGCCACTGCTAAGTGTCAAGATGTGGTTACATGGCAGGTGGCAGTTAGCAGGCAGCAGGTTGCAGCCCCTTTGTAGTACAGAAGTTGCTTGAGGGTGAAGTTGATTTGATGTGCAAGCCAAGGGCGACTGCACCTAAAGAAACTAGACTGCATGAGGATTATGCTGTCTCGTCGTATGTCACTTTGATGTTAACTTCAATGTTATTTCATGTGGATGTACCATGGCTGCTCAATAATGTTGTGTACATGCATTTTGCATTGCGGTCCAAGGACAGATAACTTAAAGTATGCTGGATGGTAGGGAAATTTTGCCGCCATCTCTGGTGTTATCAGTTTGAATTGGGAGAGGCACAACTGCCCCAGGGGTCTTCGTCTCTATGCATTGCTGTTGCAGGAAAACTGAAGTTCTCCATGACCGGTGGCAGCAGCTTCCACAGCAGCGCTATCACCTGGACACCTAAACAACCCGGTGATAAGCCAACCTCGGCAGCATTTGCAGCGCCAGCAGCAGCAGCGGCAGCAGCAGCAAGAGTGGTGCAGACAGCTGCGGACAACGATCACACACTAGCAGATCAGCCAGTTATGCAGCAGCAGCAGCAGCAGAATGCAGCATTGGGCAATGCAGCGAATGCAGCAGTTGATAGCAACATTCAGCAACCAGAACATCAGCAAAGTATGCAGCAGCAGCAGCAGCAAAGTGAAGCACAGGCAACTGCTGATGACGCAGCAGGTAGCAGCAATGGTTGCTTTGTGTCCAAGTTACAGCACCCCAGGTCCTCCTGGCTAGCACATAAGCTGCCTGACCCCGAAAGACACTTCAAGATCATGGCTAGGGTGAGTTCAAAGTCATATAGTAGTAATGATTACTACCAGTCGGCCATAGCCATACGGCAATGGGCCCTGTGCCCGATGCTTCACAGGGGGATTGTGAACAACTATCATTTTCAGATTATTCATTCATGATAGCCACCTTAGTGACATACAGGCAACCAGAGTGCTCCAACATTAGTGTTGATGTCTTGCCTCATTTGTGGTTCAGAGCGTTTAGTACTGTACTAAAATGTTACATTGACATCGTGCTGCGTAGGACTGATGGTTGGACCCCTGGGGGCCATATGCCATGACACAGCATGCGTTCTTATGCACAACTGCTGTATAAGTCTCTGTCTTGGGGTTGGAATGAAACATGGGATTGCCGCATTGGCCAACCACACTTATCATGTAAGACATCAACACAGTGTGCTTCAGCCAAAGTGGATGCGCAAATGGCTGGCTGCAAACTGTTATGCCTGATAACTTCAGAAAGAACAGGCCTGCAGCTGTTGGTTACATTGGAGGGGGTAATGGTGTCCGCCTTATTGTCATCAAGTGCAGCCCGATTTCGCATGTAGGGGATGGTCTGCCAACCGATCGGAACCTAGCGTTTCAACTAGCGCGCCAACCACCAAATTGTGTTTGCCTCTCTGCTATGACCACAGGTTGCTGATATTGCACATGCACCTGCTGATGCTGCCACCCTGGGTGAAGTACTGAAGCAGAGGGCAGCAGTAGCTGACAGCTGTAAGAGGTGCGAACACAAAATATACTTGGGTCTGCCTTCAGTGATCTGTTGATTGGTCACAGCCAGAGGGGGTAACCTTTTCCTTCCCTTAGAGACGTATATACAACCCGTCACAGTGAACTACTACTATAGGCTGAAAGCTTACGTGGGCACAGTGCGGTCCATGCAGATATGTCTACTCAACTGAACTGTAGGTCTTGTGGCAATTCTCTGTGGCAATTCAAGTGTCAGGATACCTCAATGATTGCATTCGCACGTACACACATCAACTGACACCTGAATTCTTGGTCTGCAGGATGGTTGAGCTGGACCGCTGTGCAGCAGCAGCAGAAACCGGATACGCAGTGAGGCTGTTCAAAGTCCTGGGCGCAGAAACAATGGCAAAGAATGACTTGCTGGTAGGTATGCCAGCTGTAGCTGGTTTAGGTGGCTGCTGGGGAGCTGTCAAGAGCGTCAGTGAGTTGGTGGAGCAAGGGCTGCTGCTGACAGCAAAGGACATGGGGCTTTGAAGTCATGTGGCGGTTTCAAACCACTGGTTTGACTGTGGTGATTTGTTTTGAGCCGGCAGTCTTTGTGGAGGCAAGACCGAGGATTGTTGGGGTACATTCATGGGTTATCTCACAAGTATTGCTCGCAAGAGTGCTTAGCTTCGCGTCTTAACTTCATGCAGTGACGCAGGCAGCACTAACTGTTGTGCAAGCTTCTTGAGGCATCCATGAGCCCAAGCCATGCTTATGGCAGCTTTCTCAGCATTTGGCGCATCGGAATCCAGATGCTCGTCTTGCCCTTGGCCAATTGTAGCCTGACCAACTTCTGCCATCTCTGAGTCTGTCATCTCTTTGTTAGAGATGGCGGATTCTGAGATGGCCGAGTTTAGTTAGGCTGAAATTGGCCCAGAGCAAGAGCCTATTGGGTTAAATGTGCCAGAATTCGACGATCCCAAAACACCAATTGAAGTGTTTTGGGCCTGATCAAAGTTGCCACACCACTGGGCACCGGCACACAAGCTAGCAGAGGCTCAGCAGCAGGCAGTGGCTGTATTTTGGTTGTTGTTGAGCCTCAGTCGGACTTCACAATCATGAATGCAGCCCCCATAACATGGACATCACATGTTGCTGATGACCACCCTTTTCTGTGCCGTGAGCCATTGGTAGAAACATTGCGTTGGCTTCACAAGCCGGGTGGCTTGCTGTGTTTTCGGCTTGACTTGCTCTCCCCCGATTCGTCACATTTATCTTACATTTGTCTGCCAGTCATTTCATACCTGTCATGTTGATTGCTTAAACTAGTAGTGTATACTCATCTGCTGGCCTGGACAATGGGGCGCATGAACATGTTGGGCCTCCTGGCCTCTAGCCTAATGTGAAGCAAAGCCACATACTTGATTGTGCACAATAGCTCGTCCTTCAATGCGCCTGTCGTCTGCTTTAGGCTCAGCAGTCCGTGTGCCGTTGTGGAGGTTGCATGAGGTGGCATCACTGGTCTTGGATGCCGGGTTACGTGTATCGACGGGGGCGGTCCTGTACACTACATATAGCGTGGCTCGAAGAGCGAAGTATCTCTCCCATGTAACACATCCAATTGAATCGAACTGGGCACCCGGCCTGTTACACAGAAGATGCTCCTGGTGAGAAAGCCAAGATCCTGTGTTGAATTGCAGAAAAACGCACAGTCCTGTTGCGCCATGCGGCCAGCATTCGGCCTCTGTCTGCATCACTTGCCGTGTTCTGCGTCGTCATAATCCGCTAGGCTGCCCCGGTCTTGATGCGCATATGTTTTACAGCAGCCAGCCTACCAAGTGTTTCGCCAATCAGGCAGGCTATTCGCGTATTCGATCAGCAAGAAAAAGGTTTCTGCATCATGTAATTCAGTACGACAACGAAATTGTGGCCGGTTGAAAAGCACTAGCGCTTATCGCTGTATGCGTTTGTTTCAAGGTGACTCTTAAATAATTGATGCTTGATGGCTGTTAGGTTGTCGTTGAAGCGGTCTGTCGATTGAACGCGAGCTACCGAGACGCCGGAGCTGGTTTCGCGCTTGCTCAACGGGCGCATCCATTGGCGAGCAGGAGCTGGTTTCGCCCTTGCTCAAGGGGCACATTCATTGGCTTATGATTGTGGTCCATGCGACGCACCGTAAGAAAGGGAACAAGCAGCAGCTGTAGTGGCACACCAGGCACCACTAATGCTCGGGCCTACAGGCTACCGCTTATATAGGTTGCTGGTACTGGCAGCCTAAGCCGTGACAGCAGCACCGGCTTGGTACCGGATCGCCACCCACACACCCGAGTCTAGCCGCCAGACTCGGGCGGCCCGAGCCGCGCTGGTAGCCTTGTGTTCGTTTGTTGACAGTATGCATATTTGTGCCTGGGCTGCTTGGGATTCTCTGCCGCTGTGACGCAATCCAAGCGGTGTGCATTCCGAACTGTGAGTTACGTGACTGTGCACAGTCAACAAAGTTGACCCACTGACGGCACCATCACATCTGGTGCATCAGGATCTTGAGTGCTGCCGACATCTGCCTGGCAGGTAAGGTCATTGCCACAAATGGAAAACTTTTGCTGTCCCAATCAACGCAGCTTGGCCATTTGCACAACGGTTATGAACACAGAGTGTCGAGTGCCTCGAGTATCACATGGTCCTGGCCTGTGGCTGACGAGAAGCACCCGGCCCTGAGGCAGAACGCATGGCAACTCATGGTTCTGGTGCTGTTCACAATAGTTGACACTCACGGTGACAACAAACACACTGACACAGATAACGACTGTGGATTTTGATCCAGAATAGCGTCACACTGTGACGCTCACAGTGCTGGCGCTGCGTAAGACGTAACTCAACATTAGTTTTCCTGATTCTACCCAAGATGGCACGTCCAAAAGTACCAACCACAACCCTTCGACCAGGTAAAGATGAAAGCAAGCAAGGTATGCACAATAAATAGAAGCATTTCTCCGGCTACTGTGCATTCCAAATACACTCAAGCACGCAAGCGCCCTGTCAGGACAGCTACGACTGCTGTGGCAGCCAGGCGCCCTATCGATGACAAGACACAAACATGTGCAAACACAGCCACCATAGCAAGCCCGGACCATATAATAGTTATCCTGATAGGTTTCAGGCCAGGCAAATGCCACCAGCTTTCCGTGCTTACATTGCTACTGGTCACACTAATGCATGTGTGCGTAATAAATCCTGATAATCCAGCCCCACAATCGAATTATGCATATGCTACCAGCTCAACAATTAACAACCTGGTGAATACTGCCTCCTGACAGGTAGTTGAAGGGTTGCGCTACGAGCTCGCTACAATAACTAAAGTAGAAATACTCCGATGTTGACATGCACATGTCATGAAGTGCCAGTGGCAATATACAGCCTTGGCTGTGCCAGAAAATCCATGCAAGGCTGCATCACTTGTACAGAGACAAACATTGTTCACAAGCTGGCATATACATTCTAGCACCACTGCTGCATAATGGTGCACTTTGAACGAGGCTCGTTGTCACTCAGTTCATTATCACTCCACAAACTCTTATGTCTTCATTCATGCATCATTCCCTCATGCAGTGATTGCACATTGCCCCGTAGGTTCTGCTCCATACACCAGCTGGTTGGTGCCCACACAGTGGTAGACAGCAGGGTTGTAGCAGGCTGGGGGATTGCTTGTGTTGTAACAGGTGCACAAGCCTTGCTCAGCACACACTGCAAGCAACGAAAGCGACAGAAGGTTTCAGGCGCGTGGACCCGTTCAATTCCCTAGAAAACATTCTACAGGCGGCGGCAGATCCCCTCCCCCCCCCCTGCGAGCATTGCTAAAGAGGATTAGTGATGGGCCACCTGTATTGATGGACACAGTGTTTACAAAAGGTTTGTCAATAGGTGAAGCAGTTTGCAACCATCCAAGAAGCTGCACTGTGTAAATGAGCACATCAGCATGTGGAGCATTTGCTCCTGAGGGTGATATGAATTGCCAAAAGCTGAGTTCATAATCTTATGCAGATCACAAGCTTGATGCACTGCACATGAAGAGCACACGAGCTTGATGCACAACGGTTGCTGCACGCAACGAGATACCTTCCACATCAATCCACGCAGGCACTCAAGAAATGCATGCGCTCAAGAAAATATCAAATCAAACATCTCACCTGGTGCTGGTGTGATTGCCGGTGTGGTGGGTGCAGGGCTTGCAGCTGGTGGCGTAGCTGGCTCTGTAGTTGGACTGGCAACCACTGGGCTTTCCACTGCTGCTGGTGCTGGGCTGGCTACAACATTGGGTGCAGGGCTGGCAACAGGGGCGGTTGTGGGCTCTGGACTGGGCACAGCCGGGGGCTCTACAGCTACTGGTGCTGGGCTAGCACCTGCACTTGGTGCTGCTGCTGTGTTTGGTGCAGGACTAGCCACAGCCGGGGTTTCTGCCTCTGTTGGTGCTGGGCTTGCAGCGACATTGGCTGCCGGACTTGCAGCTGCGTTGGGTGCAGGGCTGGCAACAGGGGCGATTGTGGGCTCTGGACTGGCCTCAGCCGGGGTCTCTACACCTGCTGGAGCAGGGCTTGCAGCTGCATTCGGTGCTGCTGCTGTGTTTGGAGCAGGAGTAGCCGCAACCGGAGTCTCTACCACTGCTGGTGCAGGGGTGGCAGCCGCATTTGGTGCAGGACTTGCAGCAACACTGGGTGCCGGACTTGTAGCCACATTGGGTGCAGGACTGGCCGCAGGCTCGACAACGGCCTCAGCAGGTGCAGGACTGCTGGCTACGTTGGGTGTTACTGTGTTTGGTGCAGGGGTGGGGACTGCATTAGGAGCTGGACTTGCTGCAGCATCGGGTGCTGGGCTTGCAGCTGGCTCAGGAGCTGGGCCAGCCACTGGGGTCTCCACTGCTGCTGGTGCTGGACTAGCAGCAACATTTGGTGCAGGGCTTGCTGCTGCATTGGGTGCAGGGCTGGCAACATTAGGTACTGCTGTGATAGGTGCTGGGCTAACCGCAACATTGGGTGCCGGACTGACAGCAACCGGCTCCAGGGGCGAGGTAGCGCCATACACGCCTGGGGTGGGTTCGAGCACCTCAGCTGCAGGTTCTGGGGATGGTTCTGCTGCTGGCACTGCAGGCGGGACCTCTGGTGCCACTACAGCGGCCGCAGGCTCAGGGCTAGGGCTTACTATGTTGGGTGCTGGAGCTACCACCTCAGCAGTAACTGGGCTGCTGGTGGGTGCTGGTGGTGCTGTGCTGTATGCACCAGGTGTGACCTCTGCTGCTGGGGACGGAGATGGGCTGACTTCTACAACAGGACTCGGTGTTGTTGCTGTATTAGGTGCGGGGCTAGCTGCTGCATTTGCTGCAGGACTGCTCACCGCTGCTGTAGGGCTAGCAGCAGGCGCTTCAACGCCACCGTATGCACCAGGTGTTGCTGCTGCAGGTGTTCCTGCACCGGTAGTTTCCTCCTTGAAAGCGCAACTCTGCTCATTCTGCCAACCCCACAGGCGACCCTGGCTATTAGCTACACTGTTTTCTGCTGTTGGCTGTCCAGTGCAAAGTGGTGCGGTATCCCAAGTGGGCGATACAGTAGGGTTAGGGCTGGCAGGCGTTGTCGATGGGCTTGCGGTTGCATCTACTGTTGGGCTCCCATAGCTGCCAGGCGTTGGGGGCTCTTCTACAGGAGATGGGGCCTCAGGAGTCTGCACGGCTGCTGGTGACTCTGCAGGTGATGGTGAGGTTGTTCCTGCAGTTGCTGGTGCAGGGGATGCAGGAACTGCAACCCCATAAGCGCCAGGTGTAGGTGATGTCTCAGGAGCCTGCACAAGCGCTGGCACTGCTGCAACTGGTGACGGTGTAGCTATGCCATAAATGCCTGGTGTTGCCTCGACAGGTAATGCACTGGGCTCCACTGTTGTTGCTGGTGCTGGCTCTGGACTACTGGCTGGAGCTGCAATGGCTTCAGCAGGACTTGGGGTGGCTGTGTTATCTGCTGGTGCAGCAGGAGTTGCAGCACCATAAGCCCCTGGCGCTGTAGTCTCTGCTTCTGTAGCTGGCTCTGCAGGGTTGGCAGCATTTGCTGCTGTTGGTGAAGTTGCAGGGCTGCTAACTGCAGGAACAGGCTCAGATGAAGGGCTTGCTGCGCCATAAGTGCCTGGTGTGGGTACTGGGGCGATAGGTGCTGGCGACTCTACTGTAGGTGCTCCAACGGCTGCAGGAAACTGTGTGGCATCCACTGGTGTTGGACTAGCCACAGCGTTGGGTGCTGGAGAGGCTGTTGCTGCACCATAGGTGCCTGAAGTTGCAGGTAAAGGTGAGATCGGTGCTGGTGACTCGATCGTTGGTGCCCCTACGGCTGCAGGAAACTGTGTAGCATCTATTGGTGTTGGGCTACCTGTTGGCTCTGGTGTTGGAGAGGTTTCTACACCATACGTTCCAGGAACTTCGGGCGCAGCTGATGCACCTTGGAATCCGTTGACTGCTGGCTCTGCGGCTCCGCCATAACCGCCAGGCTGTTCTGTGGCAGTTGGCTGTGCTGGACTTGGGCCGAGAGGTGCTGCTCCAGCGGGACTCGTTGCAGGGCTTGCTGCAGGCTCAGCAGCGGGTGGAGGTTCTGCTGCAGTGCCATAGGCCCCAGGAGTTACCACTACTGCGGGAACCACAGTAGGCACTACTGCCGGTACAACTGCTGCTACTGGGGTGGCTGCGCCATACGCACCAGGGCTGCTGACGCTTGGTGGTGGGCTGGGGGTGGTCACTGCTTCTGCTGCAGGACTTGCAGCCACTGGAGCTGCTGCACCGTACGTTCCTGGGGTCGCTGGGGTTTCTGCAGTTGTCGGCACTGCTGCAGGGCTAGATGCAGGGCTAGCCGGCACAGGTGCTGCTGTACCGTATGTGCCTGGGGTGGCACCTACTGCAGGACTTGATGATACTAGCAGAGCTTCATCTATTGGGGTGGTTGAGACCGACGTTGTTGCACCATAAGCGCCTGGAACAGGGCTCTCCACT
>NSMO01014908.1:0-11017 GCA_002588565.1 Coelastrella sp. UTEX B 3026 | reverse complement strand
GTACTGTACGCAACAAGTGTCAGACAGCAAAACCGAATGCACAGCAATTATCTACTAATTAGGGTCTATACATTGATGTAACTTTCAGGCTCAATCTTGCGGTGTAATCCAGGCGAACCAACGCGGATACCTCATGCCAGAAGTCACGCAGGCAGTGCTGCCAGACGAGCTTCTCACGTTTTCCTGCTAGAACTCGCTACTACGTCTCAATCTCACCAATTCAACTATACCGTTCACTTAATCATCAAACGCTGATTCTAATAATACTAGTCTGCATGCCAATCTTCAAGTTGACCTTTTGGCTGTCTAGAGCGACGCCATTGCCAAACGATAGCTACGCAAACAGTGTAACAAACAGTTCTATACATATTACGATGGTCTATACATCAAGCGAGTCAACTTAACAACTTTGTATGAACTGACTGGACACTAGCTGTAGCGTTGCGCTCTGCGCAAGCGATCCAAGCACTGTCAACATCTGCCAACTTGATGAGAAGGGTTGCGATCATGTCCGTTGCGCCCGTCGCAACTTACCGTTGCTGTATTGTTGCGTACGCAACAACGCGTTGTAGTATGGTCGGTCCACAACAACAGCGAATATGTGAGCGGGCATCGCGAGCCTTCGTCACATCAGCCATTGCTGAACAGTTGAGCACTTTAGAACATTAACAGGCGTTGTTGAGCCGTCAAGGTCGCACTACCGTGCCGGTAGCCGTTATACCGGACCCGGTCACGGTGATAGCCGGCAGCTGCTCGTCGTATTGGCTTGACGCCAGTCATCAAGTAGGGTGGAAAAAAGCCTAGCGACTATCTCCTGCTCGGTCACTTGAATCATCTTTGTAACGTTCCCCACGTGATTTGGGCAGCGCCCGTAGCTGCACCCCTTTCGGGGATTGTGCAGGTGGAAACAAACACATAACATACTACGCAGTATACTAGTCGTGTAGAAGCACTAGCTGGACGTTGGCGCACCACTCACGCTGTAGCAAGGTCACGTCAAGCAGACCCTTGGCCTTCCCGAGTTCTCCTCATCAAAGGAAGGCAGTGCGTAACAGCTTGTGTCCGCTGTACAATTTCAACCAGTAAAAGAAGCATTAGTTCGTGGTCGTCGCGCTAGACAATCTTGTCGTGCTCCTTTATCGCGCTCTCAACGATAGTCGACACCGTGCTCTGACACTATGGCATTGCATGTACCAATATACGCTGGTAGTAGAAAGTCTGACACATTTTATCAGGACGCGCATGAACAGCAACAACAGCCCAAGGCGCATGAATCGCAGCATCAACGAACATGCCTCCTTCCTCAGGAGATTTACGATCATATGGCAGAAGGAGGTAGGATGGATGACGTCGCGACGCTGCAAGTCCGCGATGCTTGGCCAGCTGTTGAGCTCCCGTGAACCTAGCGATGCAGGTGCAGTCAAGCCCAAAAACAGTCTGCTGCGAGAGGTAGTCCTTGGAGTCTTAGCCGGTGCATTCATCGGCTTTGGTTACTCCACGTGTATGATCGCAGCGGGCCAGGTATGCGGCAGGATGACGTGATTTTTAGGGTTTGCTGCTGCGTTGCTGTTGCCATCATGCTGCAGTTCCGGAAGCGGTTGCTGAACAATCAGCGTGCCTCGGCAGCATATAGATTCTACGTGTATCAGTTATTGCAGTGAATTCGGTAAGCCCGGCCTCCTGCCCTGAATCTAGCTGCTGCTGTGTGGCTCTAGTCCACATTCGATTCCTGCCCTAGTAATGTACATTCAAGCAGACTGCTTGCGAACCCATCCCTTATCATCTCCCGAATTGCCCTGTACGCAGTTGAGCCCCGAATACCGCAAAGCAGAACCCGGCATGTTCAACTTGCTGTTTGGCGCGTACGGCTTCCCAGTCGGGCTATCCCTCTGTGTCATCAACGGTGCAAGCTTATTCACCAGCAACATCGCGTACATGATGTGCGCCTTCATGCAAAAGAAGTCAAGCGCACTGCAGCTGCTCTACATCGTAGTACTCTCCTGGTTCACCAACTTGGCAGGTAGGTAGGCATTAGCTGTATGTGCAGCTCGCCAGCTCGTGCTGAGCTGTCGCTGCTGGTCATCCTGTATGTCTGCTCTGTTGCTTGTTATTGTTCGACTTGCACCCTTGGTGACCATGATCAAAAACGTATAGCGCTGGGGTCGATGGCAGTAGCAGTACAGGTTGGCATTGAGCTGGGTCTTTAGCAACCAACATGCAGCAGAGTCGGCTGGTGACAAACAGCCGCAGCAGATTTAGTGAGCCAACTACTACTAGTAAGCAGCAGAGCCAGAACAGCAAGATCGTGTTCAAGATTGTTTACGCCGTGCTCCATGAGTTGCTATCCACTTAAAGGTTCTCAGCAGTATGCATTCCACTACCTGCATGTGAACTTGACCAAATTGGCGCAGACCTCGGACATCTCCTGCCTACATCACGCTGCTGTTGCTGCTGCCACCATCTGTAGGGTCCCTTCTCCTAGGCCAATTCATCATATCAGGCGACATTTTCCTACATCGCTCTGAGTTCACGATCGAGCTCGCATTGAAGAAAACCAGCTACAGTTTTGGTGCCACCCTTGTGAAGGGCATCCTGTGTAACTGGCTTGTGTGTATGGCGGTGTGGCAGGGCAATGCAGCCCAGGACATCACGGGGAAGCTGCTGGGCATCTGGTTCCCAATCAGCGCATTCGTCACAATGGGATTCGAGCATTGCATTGCCAACCAATTCTTGCGTAAGTGCTGGGGATTATAATGTTAAGTTGCAAGGGATATTGAGTTAACTGAGTGCATGCATGTGCACTTTGCAGTTAGCAGCATACAATGTACGTGATTGTGATGCCAGACAAAGTTGTGCAGCATTCATACAGACACACTTCAAAGCTGCAGCCAAGGCGGTTGCAATGTTTGAGGTTTGCGGGAGATGGAATAAAAATAGCCGATTGGAAATGAAAGGCAACGGTTAACCTACAATGTTATACCTGCATGCTTATAACATCTCTGCACTGCTGAGCAGTGACCCAGTTTGCCAATGGCTGTCAGGGACCATCAGCGGCTACTTGCTGCTCACAGAGCTACACCGGCGGAGTACCCTTTTGCAGCTGTACTCACTGAGTCTGTACCATATCTCTGCCTGCCTTTGTCCAACTCTAGCTTGTGCCACGGTTCCGCTGGTGGCCCCTTGCATGCAGCAATTCGCTTGATGCATTCTATGTTGCATGAACTTACAGTTTGCCAACTGCACTCTCCTTTATGCAGTGCCCCTGGCAATTCGCCTGGGTGCCCCGCTAACCGTCCATGACATCCTACTCAAAAACCTAATCCCTGCCACGATTGGGAATATCATCGGTGGCGGCTTCTTCGTAGCCACATTCTACGGGCTCGCATACGGCGACTGGGAGAAAACAATCACAGCCAGTGTCAATAGTGCATTAGGCCATGTTTTGCCGAGACGCTGGCTAGATGGAACCCAGGCGGTTGGTGGTATCAGCAACAGTAGCAACAACAGCAGCAGTAGTAGTTTGGATCAGAAAGGGATGCAATATGCTGCAGAGCTGCCCATTACTAAACAACAACCCATTGGGGTGTGATTTGATGAGGCAGGGAAACCGACAAGGCCTTGCGAGGGGCCGGGACGGTGTTGGTTCTGCCAAGTTTCTTCTGGGTCCGCCTGATTATTGCTTGGACTTTGCTTGATAGGAAAGTGTGCACACGTGTTGGATACTTCTCTCGTGTGTGACTGGATCTGTGTCATTGGCTCAACATATTGAGTTCTGCATTTTAGGGGCCTTGATTACTCAGTACAGTGTGTTGCTATATTGGCCTGGTATTTACAGAGTTAGTCATCACAGTGGATGCCTTCTACAACGGTACTCTCCGGTATTGTGTTAGGGTTGTATTGGCTATGGCTGCATTTCTATGTGTCCTTGTGTATTGGCCTGGTTCATATCTTGTGGCTTCAGGACATTGGTGTGAGACATTGCCGTAATAGATGCACGAGTTTCTGCAGCATGCTGAACCTAAACAGTCATCATGTCAAGTGCTGGCTCAAGGCCTGCAGTATCAAATGCTCATGTAATACATGCTGTATTTGTGGCATTGCATTCGCGGTTTGAAGTGGCACAAAGATGAACCAGGCTGAGGTGTTATTAGTGCCAGGCCTGCAACTGGCACATGTCGCAATCCATATGGGCTTTGACTGCACGCACTGTGTCACTGTCAAATGTGCACTGCGAATGTGTGCCGCACGTGTGGGGCGCCATGTTTGTGTCTTTGATGTCTTGGTTTTCATTGCAACGGCATCTGGGCACTGTGTTCTGAGTAGAGCTAAGCACGGCTTCAAAGATTGTGGTGTGTTGTTAGCCCTGCCCGTCTCTTGGCATGCCGGGCATGTGTTGTGCATCACAAAAGTTGGCTCACGAGTTCAATCGAGGGTTCAGAATTTGAGCAGGTGCCTCCCACAGCCATGAACAACATAGGCAGGTGCCTCCTGCAGTTGTGAACGTCAGCTGCATGCTTAGGCACGTTCAGTACCTCAGTTGTTGTGCCCTTCTCTCCTGTTACCTCATCCATGTTATGATGCTCTGAGTCCACAAAAACTGTTGCAGATGGTCTTGGCCTGCAGCCACTACTGTAGTGGTATCAGGCAACACTTGTGTGGTTTTTGACCTGTACTGTTTGATCTGATACAGTTGCATGCCAAGCACATTTGGGCATTAACAGCCGCCATAACATGTGTCAACTGCAGCTTGGTGGCAGCACTTGCATCACATGGGTGCAGATACATACTGTAGAATGTATTTGCACCCCTTATAGAACAGTGGGTGCATGTACTGTCAGTTGCATGGGGTGCAAACACACTTGAGTTGTTGTGTTTGCGTCAGATTTCAGCAGCAGCATTATTGGTTGCAGACAGTGGTTGCATGCAATACTTGCATTGTGCAGCTGTACACCCGGCAGAAACTATTTGGATTACCTGGTGCGTGTGACGTCAATTGCGGTGGGTTCACATTCCACAGACCTCTTTGTATGTGCCACCAGCATGCTTTGAACTATTGTCTGGCAGCAGTATTGGGGGTACAGGAAGGCAGCACTTTCATCCCCTGGCATTGCAGCAACTATCGTCAATCTGATTATCATATGCTACTGTTTCAACAACTGTGGTGCATGTTTTGTCAGTTGCCTCGAGTGCACAAGTGCTGTTCCATGTTTTGTGCCTTGTTGACAACTAGTGCTGATCACCAAAGCCGTCGGGGGGCAGCATGCAGCACTCGCATATCGTGCACATCATGATTGTATATTCATTGTTGAATTCTCAGCGTCATGTTTCTGCCAGACTTATGAGCCTCAGAGTTTCTAGGTCTGTCTCTCAATGTCGGTCTCAATGTGCTGCGCTTGAAACGTCACAAAGTATGCATACAAAGTATGCATATGTGTCATTTACAATACTGACCGATAGGCAGTAGTTTCCTGAATTGAGCTGTTTACATGCCCTACAGCACACTGCTGTGTGTGAATGAGTGTGTCACTGTAGCACTGCAGTGAAGAATCCTCACGCATGCTCTGCAAACGCGTCGTTGGTCGCCACATGTTGTGAGATTATGGCGGCAGCTGAGCGGCCACATCTGAGCACCTCAAGGTTGTAACTGAACTCAGGTTGAACTGGATCTACCTGAATCAGCGTCATGCCAAATTGCAAATGGAGGGTAACTGGATTCGGCAGCCTGCAACTGGATTCGGCAGCCTGAGGAGATGATACCCTTGCTGTTGATCCTAGAGACACCTTAAGTGTCATGAACATTAAATGACGTCACAAGCCTCATGTGCTCTTGATGTTGTGTTCAGGGCTAGTTGAGGTAGCAGGAAGTCACCATGGCACAAGAGCCACCACAACATAGATGTGCAGAGGCGCATGACCTTGAAATAATGCCAACAACCTGCCGGGATAAATTTGGCCATGAGCATATATTGATGCCATCCAGCCAGAAGGTTTCCCGTCTCCCCGCCAACACTCCAACCCCACTGTGAATGTATTGAGCCATGCAACAGGTTAGATGCACTGTAGCATACATTAGCAAGGTCACCAGGCTGAGCATGTATACCTGTGATGATAACAGTCAGCTCAGACTTGATATAAAATGCAAGTGCACACCAAGTGCACACCTCCTAATGTGAAAGCTGCAAGCAGCAAGTGCTGCTGTAAGAGATCACAACAACACAAACAAAACAACCACTGCTGCTGCTGTGCAAAATCCCCATTTTCTTTACAACAAGTAATACTAGACAGAGCAGTTGTCACAAAAACATCTACGTCTCATTGTTCCTCTGGTGGTGCTAAAATCAACAACACAACATACTCGCTGAAACTCCAACGTCCAGGATCTCCCCATCTGCCAGGTTGACTGTATATGTATACTGGCGGAAAGTGAAACAACAAGAGAACAATCCTGCCGTAACACGGAGAACATACGCTGTGCCCATGCACATATTGCATGTCGCACAGCGCATCTTCTCAACAAGCTGCCTGGCACAATCACAAACCGCACACCACAGTACTAGCAGAGTGAACAACCCATCAGAGCACCAACAGCGACCAGTGCGCTTTCAAGAATACAGCCTCTGTCACGAGACATGCAGTGTGCATACAACATAGATCCTGATGAAAAATCTACCAAAGAACACCACTGGTGCTGGCAGCACCTCAGCAATCTACAGGACTGTGGAATGCAGCCTGCTGCCCAGAGTTCAATGGTAATCTTGGCTCAGCTAGATAACACCCTGTTGGCATATGGTATAAAACAGCCTGTTGGCATATTGCGTTAGAACACAATGTTGGCATATGGCAAGAGACTCCCTGCTGCTAATAGAACAACAATAGAACATAATGTGGACATTGCTGCCGCGACTATCCTTGAGCAGAAACGATCCCCCACCCTACTAAAACATCATAACATAAAGGCTGCAAAAGCACAACATGCCACATGCTGGTAAGCAGCTGAGATCGCCCCTAGAGCAAATGAACACCAGATATTGGAGATAACGCTTGTGGCTGTGAAGCTGTAGGATTCACCCTGTGCTGTGCTGAGCGTATACTGTGCATGCATGTGTGTAACATCCACAGTATGGTGTACAGCAATCCGCTGTGCAGAGCTTCTCCAATGCAAGACGATGTGCATTTTGAACCCATGCAAAGCAGCTGAACACCCTTCCAGACCATGGGCCCCTAACGCATGCATCACCGCAGGATGCAGACATGCCAATAGAGGCATATGCAGCCCACTCCAAACCACATAATCCGCTCAAACCACATAATGCCTTCAAACACATTCCGATATCGTGCATACACACATGCCAATGCCGTGCATACACACACGCAAATTGTCTTGCACACGGAGCATTTCAATCACCTGAACATATGCTCTGAGATCTGTTGAGAACAGTAGCACGACACAGTGGCAGGACACAATGGAAAAGAAAGAACGGTATAGGGCAGCAAGCATGCATATGTCAGCATGTGGGCAGTGCATGAGCGACGTGATACAAAAAATGCATCACTGCGTTGGACCATTTGCAATCTGAGACTGCCCAACACAGGCAACTAATCGAGGTAGCAATCCAAATGTCCGTGATACTGCTTGTACAGCAGACGTATGCATACTTGTCTCAGTGCGCATGTCAAATCCCTGGTAAACACCCCACAGTGCCAATAGAACATGAACATAATGTGACACAATCGGAGACGGCAACACCCCATTTGTTTGCATCTGATACACACACAGTCACTATGGCACTGTGGTCGTGTGGCCCGCCAGATTTGTCGGCCCACAAGATTACTCTGTCCGTAATATAACCCAGGAGTCATGTGCCATGGCAGCTGTTGATCTTCGCCAGCTTTGACACGAGTATCCTCAAAAAATAGCTGTCACTCTAGCAGTTTCAGGGTCTTCTGTGAAAGAAGATTCTGAAGGATCTTCATTGAGCTTTCACTTCCTCAACTTTTAAGATTCTTTCAGCACACAGACTTCCTAAACTGTTGGATGCACACTAGCAGTAACAGGCAGCTCCGCCGCTGCTTCTGCCAAGTGCTTGTTATGCAGCTCATGGTGGCCATCGTTGCTGAGCCTCGGCAGTGCATTATGTACCGCCCTGCTACACAAGCTGCCAACATGTGATGTGATTGCCTTCTCCCAGCTGCCAAAGGACAGACCAAACGACGTTGCAACAAAGAATGAGCCTCCAATGATGTTACCGATAGTGGCGGGGATCAAATTCTTCACGATGAACTCACTGGCTGTGATGGGAGCACCGAGCATCATGGCCAGAGGGATGACGAACATGTTGGCTGCAGGAAGGGATAACCGAAGCCGACAGCAGAAGAGTTGCTGCAGATAGGTGCAGGTGGGGGGAAGCGCATGAGATGCATTACTGTGGCGAAAAGACAGCAGGAGGATGTGTAATGGCTCAGAAACACAGCAGGAATGATGTGTAATGGCTGCATAGAGGCGATAGACAAAGGAAACAGCAACCAGGTCACAGATGCTTATTTTTATGCAGCCCAAGACTTTTCCGGTGGCGTCCCCATGCATGGCACGACAGCTTGCCAGCGCATCTAGCTTGTTACACTGGCTTAGTCCCTTTTATTTATGCGCTTGCTTGTAGTAGACTCAATGCAGTTATACAATAAAATAACTAGTGCCCAAACACAACAGCTAGTGCCCAACACCAACAGAGAGAGCAGTAGCTGAAGCATGATCGTAGGGTTACGAACATATCGGTAACGGTAACTTACCAACACTATGCTCGAATCCCATTGTGACGAATGCGCTGATTGGGAACCATATGCCCAGCAGCTTCCCGGTGATGTCCTGGGCTGCATTGCCCTGCCACACCGCCATACACACAAGCCAGTTACACAGAATACCCTTCACAAGGGTGGCACCAAAGCTGTAGCTGATCTTTTTGTGTGCGAGCTCGATTGTGAAGCCTTCTCTGTGCAGGAAGACATCTCCAGCAACCATCAGGCCAGCGAGAAGCAGGCAACCTGCATAACATGACGCAACAGCGTAAGTATGGCTCCCTGTCACTATGCACCATCTACAGTGCAGTCACTGATGCTGAAGCTTGCATCAAACAGGCTCGATATGGCTATCCTGATGCAGCTAAAAAGACTATGACTGTTGCTGCAAGGCATTTGACTTGCACCAGATGCAAGCATACCAGAAGCAGCCCGGCCAGCGACCCCCTTGTGTGAGTATGAAGCGGCAGTGAGCTATGCAAGCATACCACCACCGTTGACCAAACTCACCACATAGGTTTGTGAAGTAGGAGAAGAGAACGATCCAAATGCTCTGAAGAGCCGTAGTCTTTCTCTCAATGAAGGATGCCATCATGTAAGCCAGATTGCTGGTGAATAAGCTTGCGCCGTTGATAACACATAGTGTCAGGCCCACTGGGAAACCGTATGCGCCAAACAGCAGGTTGAACATGCCGGGCTCTGCTTTGCGGTACTCGGGGCTGAGTTGTCCTGCTGCAATCATACATGTGCTGAAACCAAAGCCAATGAAGCAGCCTGCCATAACGCCCATGACCAACTCTTTCAGGATAGAGGAGTTGGCCTTTGCTGCACCTGTGGGAGAAAGACAAGCACCACAACTACTGATCAGACCCGGCACCAAACGCTAGTTGCTGCTGTGAGAAAGAGAGACGTGATCACTGGCAACTGCAAGACTGCATAGCTTACTGCTGCATGCATCCTAAACCGGCGCAAGCGGCTGATTGCCCAGCCAACCCTACCTCCATCTGCTACATGCTCGTAGATCTCCTTAGGCGCCAAGCAGACCCTTTGGGGGTGGTCATCGTGCCCTTGCTGGTGGGCTGCCGAAGCATGCTGCTGCTCCGGAAGCTCGATCTCATTAAATCGCTTGCCCTTGGGGCCGGAACAGTCCATGGCGGAATCCACACTGACTGCATGTCTCATAATGCCTATAATATGCGCAAGAGGCCCAGAGATGTGAGTCGGGAAGGCGTCGGTGTCAAAGCAGGGCAAACAGCAGCCATACTCATGGCACCCATCGGCACCCATCAAAACAAACTATCGTGGAGATGCATGATGCGTAAAGGGACGCGAGCATCCAACTTTGTATGCAGATGCTCTTGACTTCCCGGAACACTGCTAACCCTGGTAGGCCCCTCGGTGCTCACCTGAGCCAATTGAAAACCAAAATTTAGGGAGTGTTGATATCACTACTGCCTCTTAAACACTCGCGGTACTTGCAGTATACGCAGACAGACAGTTACAAGATTGCGAGGTAGTGCTGCTAGCTATAGAGCCTTTAACGAGCTATAGGTTCATTAGTAGGAGTGTAAACCAGATCATCGATGGCTCTGGCCGTCTGGGCTGTCCCTATATCCGGTAGCAAGGGGCATGTTACATTGTTATGGCGGGACTAGCACGAGTCATTGTGCAATGTCTTTGAACATTGGAAAGCATATTAAGCAGTGTAGCAAGCCTGTTGTCAACCTCTCACGCTACACGACCCATTGGAAGGTCGACACGGGGTCCGCGCGCGGGGCGCGCCCAAATCTCCGACACTCTGGGCATGTACTGCAAAAGGCGCGCATACAAAGCTCAGACAACGGAGGTATTCGATTTGCTTTCGAACTATGATCGGCCAGACTACATCGGAAGAACTGACCCCTTGCGGAAGGCGCGTAACATGAGGGAACTTCTGGGCCACGTTTAGGCGCGCAGGTGGTGGTGCCTGCAGCTGAGCAGAAGCAGTATGATACCTGTGTGAGTCTACAATAGCCTACATCAGATACTTCAGTCGCACAGATTTAGGTGGCTCTGCCAGACCACTATCTGCATTGCTGCGCCGCGCTAGCGCGTAAACAAGCCGCGTTATACATCAAACTAGGTCATGCCATGCATGAACCTTTCGGAGTGTTCAGCAATAATCGATGTGTCCGTACCGACCCGGCATCAACACCTCAGTGGACCACATGAGCTCAGGCCCTAT
>NSMO01014907.1:0-11026 GCA_002588565.1 Coelastrella sp. UTEX B 3026 | reverse complement strand
CTCCTCCTCCCCCCTCCCCCTTCCCTCCTTTTTCACTTTTCCCTCCCATTTTTGACTCTTTCTATGGCCTCCGGCCCAGTGTGACGTAGGCCACGATTATGAAACTTGCTGTCCTAACCCACTGTGTCCCATTCGTGGCCGCTAACATAGCCAAGCCTGTCACCACACATCCAGTCACTCCTGACAGCAAACAGGGGTGGTGAAGTACTCTCTATCTAGACAAGGGGTACATATAGGGAAGCTTCCCTGTATATACCCCTTGCTCTAGTGAGAGTACTAAGTTTCACCACCCCTGATAGCAAAACGTTGCAGGTGCTGTGCGGGTGATGCCTCTAGCGTCTGTTTACTGCAGTCCTACGCACAAATGGGCCAGCAAAGGCCCAGTTTCTCAAAGCCCGCATTTTACAAGGTACCTCTGGGCCACGTGCACACACTGGAAAACACATCCAGCCATGTGTATGAGATGCAGCTGCCTTCACAGCAGGGCCCGGGCGCACTAGCAGTACTGCTAGCAGCGCTGCGATGGTCTTCAGGATCGCTTTCATCAGCGGAGGCGCAAATCAATGTGGCCACAGCAGTTGCTGGTGCTGGTGCTCCTGGCTTGGCTGCTGCTGCTGTGGATCCTGGAGCAGCAGCACTGACTACTGCTGCTGAGGTGTTGCGCCAGCTGCTTCAGGAGCCAGCTGCTGGCGGCTGTCACTAGCACTTGCGATATCTTGCTCTGGCATGTCCTTCCGTTTCGCTTCTGAGCATTTGTCTGTTAGCACTTCTACAGTTGTGCTTGGCTTGTGTGCTAGCTGCTGCTGTCGCTGCTATTGTGGCATTACTGTCAGAATAATGGGGGCCCTGGGGGATCATAACTGCAGCAGAAGCAGCAGCCACAGCAGCAGCAGGAGCGGAACCTTGTGCATTGCAGGCTGCTGTTAGCGACTGCAGCCTGATCTGTAGCCTGAATGCCGGGCAGGCCAGCATCAAGCTGGCCGGCAGCACCCTGTGCTGTAGGGTCACGCTAATTTCCAGCCTGCTTTTCAGGCCTGAGCATGTCAGTAGCCTGGGTGCCTGACTGATCTCTAGCCTGCTTGTCAAGCCCCATGCACCCAACAGCCTGCTGACCATGAGCCTGAGTACTAGTTTCAAATGCTGTGTTTTGCTGCCAAGCAGAGTGCTACCTTCCATGGGCCTCAACCAAAGCTGCATGTGCTGGCCCTGCTTGAGTGACCCTTGTAGAACCAACTCTTGCATTCCAACAAGCTGTTGCTGCAGTCAGTGCTGTGGATATCAGCGAGTACCGCTGCCAGCATTCAAGGTAGGTTATTGTGCAACGCTGTAGCCTGCTGCCTGTGCAACTGCTGCTGCTACCGCAGTCTCGCCAAAATGTTGGCTGCCAAGGCATGGCCAAAGCTGACGTGCTTGCCTGCTGACATTTGCAGACTGGGTAGCTTGGTCTGCTGTTGTTGCTGCTGCTGTTGCTGTTGCTGCTGATGATGATGCAGACCTTGCCGACTAGTAGCCACTCAGTGACTGACAAAGCCCGCTGCAGCAGGGCCAGGAACAAGTGCCCCTGCAGCAGCACCTGCGGAGGAGCCTGCTGCAGATTGCTGCACAGCACGCTGTTGATATAAGTGGCTGCTGATGGTGGTGCCGATGTTTGTGAGGTTGAGTGCAGCTGCCGGCCTTAGGTGACCTGCTGCTGCTGGTGCTGCTGCTGCTGCTGCTGTGGCAACATGTTGACAGTAGCGGTGCTGCCAACCCTCTGTCTGACAGCAGCAGGCTGCTCCGCAACATCTGCTGAAGCAGTTGTCAGTGCCCAGGGTCTCTTGCTGCCTACTGCTGTCACTGCCTGCTACTGCAGCTGCTGCTTTGCTGACACCATGCCACTCTGCTGCTGTTGCACTGCTGCAGCTGGGGCTGCAAAAGGCTGTAGGAGAGATGCTGCAGGCATCGATGGTTCAGTCTGGATTGCAGATGTCACCAGTTGAATAGCGGGTCTGCTTGCAGCCTCTGGGGCTGCTGCTGCTGACTCCAGGGCTTGGGCCTCTTCGGCAGTTGCAGCGTCTCTGGCCGCTGAGGCAGCAGCAGCAGACTCTGCTGCTTGTGCAGCTTCTGCGCTGCCTGAGACCGCGCAGCAGCAGTGGCAGCAGCGGCGGTCTTCACAACAGCTCAAGCCTTGCTGCGCCATCTGACACTTCTCCGACGCTATCAACCCCACCACTGCTGCAATTCCTTCATCCTGCAAGGTTCCTTGTTCTGCTGCTGCAGCTGCTTGATGCCATCCGGGTTGCTAACTGCTGCTCACAGTGTTGCAGCTGTATGTTGACAGTGTTATAACACTGCTGCAAACCATAGTTCTGACTCTTCAGCTCAACGGTTGCTCCTGCTGGGTCCCTACTTTGCTGCTTATTCTGTTTCTGCAACCTTGTTTCATCACTCTGAGCATCAGTAAGTTGCTGCTGTGCCTCCAGCACCTGCTGCTGCAGTTGCTGCAGCTGCTGCGTGTAAGACTCCTTTATTGTGTCTGACTCAGGCTGAGTTGCTTGTAGGTCCTTTTATGCTGCTGTGCTGCTCTAGTGCTGCTGCTTTGGTTCCTACCTGGCCAGCTAGGCCCTCACCAGCCTACATCATGCCAGTGGCAGTACCCACACACAGTAAAGGCGTTGTTTCTATTGTTTTCATCCCTATCTCACGTGCACTGTGACGGTCCCCTATACACATGATCCACATCCCTTGAGTTCAATTGACACTGCTATGGTAGTTTCTGAAAGAATTTGAGTATGTATCAACCGTAGCAGGACCATGCAGGTCACAGACATATACAAACGTCAGTGCTTGCAAGGCATCATAACAGCGGTAAGGACCGTATACAGCTTGATCACTGCTGCACACTGCACAAGGATACAGCATTACCACTGCTGCACAAGGAAAATTATAGCAACACAGTTTACCACTGCATCCTACTGGTAACCTTGCTCACGCCTAGCAGCAATGTTGTGAGCTCCTGCTCCAAGTCCTGCTCTCGAACAGACTGAGGCTGAGTGTGGCTGGTGTGAGAATCTACCAGAGGTAGCATACAGTCAGACTGAGATAAAACTTGATCTCTGCAAGCAGTGTAAAGCTGCATGAAAGCCCTGCTGAACATTTGCCCTATCAGCTGTGCTCGCTCCTGCGTCGCTATGCTTGATCATGAGTAGTAATACTAGAGAACTTTAGTACTAATGTTCTCACTGTGCTCCTGCTGGGGTACATAGTGCATCAGGACAGGCGCGAAGCCGATGTGCAGGCGCCGTATACAGCAACAAACGCAGGAATCAAACCCTGTCGCACCATAGAAAGGCTAATAACTATCTAGCGCAAGGCCGCTATCACTAGGCCGAAGTGCATTCCCTGAGAAGGCCTTTCTGCGGAAAGAGTACGCGGGAAACATGCACTTCCCACGGAAGATTTCCAGCCCCAGGGCTTCTTTTGAAACGTAAAATGCTGGGTTTTTTTGCAGCTACGCTCGTGGGGCTTCCGAGTGAAAATTATTCACTCGCAAGGATCGCGGACACCTTCCCTAAATAACTGCAACACTGTGACGCTGCTGCAGGCAAGGTGATGAAAATGCCAATTGCAGGTTGCCGCCACTTAGTTCAATCGTGGAGTGCTGGGCATTTAAACTGGCAACCGCCACTTACACTTGTTGTTCAAACATGGAGTGCTGGGCATGCATCGGATCTGGCACAGCCAAGCTGGACGCTCAATTTCGGCACAGCGAAGCCTGAAGGCAACTCTTCTGGTGCAGATGATAGTGTGCTGGCTTGTGCTCACACGCCCAGCATGACAACGAGGAACAAGAACGGCACTGCCAGTTGTTTGACGTCGACACAACTGAAGCAACTGAAACCCATAGACAACTGAAACCCAACCGTTTCAGTGAAACCTTGTGTGGCTTACACAGCCCGAACGAACTCCAGCAACTGCTCACAATTTCTTATGTACTCAGGCCAGATAACTGGAGTGCAAGCCTATATTGATCGATGTACACAATAACAGCTCAAAACATTGGCTCTGAGAGCCAAAACTGTAGCCCCCGTCACAGGTACGGTGCCTGCATCAGGCCCAACCGTTACCTAGCTGCTGCTGCTGCTAGCCTAAACCCGCTCATAACTACATTACAAACTGGGCACAATGGTGCCCTACACCCCACTCCCTCCTGGACAATAACCCTCACACATTCAAAGCACAGAGTGTGACCACAGGCTGCTACAGCGACAGCCGGCGGCCGATCAACACAATCAGCACACCGTGTGCTGATTGAATCGCTCCCGTTATTTCCCAATCAATCAGCACACAAATCACTCCCGTTATTTCCCAATGAGCTTCCTACATTGATACTAGAAGTCCTCAGTAGTACTGTGAAACTTCCACAGCATTGAATGCGCTATCGGGGATCCGTGCATTGCTGCTGCTGTGCTGCTGCTGCAAATCTGCTGCATTGGAGAATGCACGGCTAGATGATACTGAGGTCCACGCATTGGACAAGCTTGGTGCTGATGCAACCGGGCAATGCACCGCCCAAAGATGTCGCTACTGCTGCTGTACTGTTACTGATAGATCCCAAGCGGTTGAATGAGTGAGGATCTAATGCATTTGCTTCTTCGAGCATCCCTGCAACATGTTGTCTATTGGCACCAAAACACTGCTAACATTGAAGTTGCCTAACTACCGGGAAGTTCAAAGCTTCGCCTGTGGGGTGAACGCAGGTGTGAACTTGGGTGTGAACTTCGGCGTGAACCTCCACCTGTCTGTGAACTTGGGCGTGAGCTTGCAATTAGCTATCCAGGGCCTGTAGCAGTGCTGATCTTGCTGCTCATGCTGCTGCTGCTGTTGTGGCAGCAGTGCTGCTGACAGCAGGCAGCAGACAGAGGTCTGCCCGATCTGCTGCTGCTTCATACCGGCAGCAGCAGCAGCAGCATACCCCTTCTGCTGCTGCTCACACAGCCTATATGCAAACGGCGACATGACATGTGTGTTGCTGTTTCCCGCAGTAGTCAACACTTTATGTGCATTTCTAGCATGCCTGCTGCTGCTGCTGCTGCTGCTGCTGCTGCTGCCAACAATGGCATTGCTGCTGCTGCCAATGACAGCATTGCTTCTGCTAGAGAGGTCCCCATCAACGCTGCTGTCACTGGTGCTGCTGCGCTGCAGTAGAGCAAGCGTGATTGAGTTAGCACCAAGTGACCGCTGCTTCCTGGGTTGCTGTACCTGCTGCTTCGGTGTAGGTGGCACCAGCTGCTGCTGCTGCTGCTGCTGCTGTGACTTGGCAGCAGCACAGTCTGTATCATCAGCAGTGCTGCTACTGCTGCTGCCGCTGCTGCCAGTTCCAGAAGGAGTGACCAGCATGAAGCTGTTTGTGCAACCAGTAGCTTTACGGATGTGCTCGTTGATGTGTTTGTATGTGTCAGCTGCTGCTGCTGCTGCCGCGCCAGGGCTTTGCCTGCCATCAGGCTCTAGACTGTCCGCCAATCTGGTGTTTGGCCTTGATCCGGCCGGCTGTTCCTGACCGTGCTGTTGCTGTTTCTGCTGCTGCTGCTGCTACTGCCAGCAGCCGGAGGCCTTGGAACACTCTGATTGCGTCTCGCTTTGTTTGAGCCTGGCAGGCTCATAGCGCCATAGAAGTTGCAGGGCCTCTAGCTCTGTTATGGTAGGTAGGGACAAAGCTGTCCTCCTGCATACCAACACCAGACACTTGACCGGTAAGTTGCGCTGATCAAGGCATCCCCTGTTGTGCCACTGCGGTTGGGCAGCTCCCGCAAGTGCGCAAGAGACATCAACAAAACATACAGTACAGCATAGGCGCCAGGTATTGGAGCATAGCCAAAACATGTGAGTCATGTTTGAGGCGCTGTAGCAACAGACAGCCAATGAGGACACACTGCATTTTGCAACAGTATGATCAATTGCCTGTGTGCATTTGTGCCGCATACGTTAGTGATTTATGTCTAGCATTACTTCAAGTTGGCAAGATATCCCATGTGGTTGGGATGTTTAGCAGGCTGTGCCCACATTCTTATCTGTACGTCAGGCACTGACTCTATGTCATGCATCCTTATGTGTGCAAGCCTGCTGATGATGTCGGCACAGATTTTTTCAAACTTGAAAGCTTGAGAACTGGCAACTTGCCTATTCGAAACAGGTGAGAACACAGAAAGCACCAAAGGCAAAAAAATACAACAGCAATCACTGTTCCACCTGCTGTTGTATCACAAGCACACAACACGTACTGACGTCTCACGGCCGAAGTGCTCATGACACTGCCAGCAAGAAGACAGGCAACAATTCATCTGCTGAAAGCCCCGTTGCTATGGGGCTGTAGACAAGGCCTGTAACTAGGGCTGTAGCCTTGATTGCAGCTGCAGGGCCTGTGACCTGACCATGGCTTATGGTTCTGATTGACTGAATTTTGTTACTCTCTGTAGAAATTTACCAAAAAGGAGGGTATTCTTTTGTCCGCCCTCTGTCTCGGTTCTGCTGTTGTGTCTCTACTTGCTGTTTGCCCTCTTTCATTCATGAAACATCAAGTTGAACCAGAGGTGATCTCTGAAGAACACGCGAATATCTCGGGCCGTATTCAGCTACACCCAACAACTCCTCAGATCACAAGTGTAGACGCTACTACTCTAGTCAACGGTCGATTACCACAAGTTGTCAGATTTTGTGACAGACTGGTCACCAGACTGCATAGAAACAAGCACAAAAAATGACACCAGTCAGGTTACAGTGACAACCCGAAGTAGCTATAGCTTGTAGCTGACGCATACCGCACCTTTGCACAAGACTGCCGTCAGGTTCCACTTGACCGCCGTGTCCCATGGCCCGCCGTGTCCCCGGCTTGCTGGACTGCACCGTACTGGAAGTGACTGTTGTTCCTGCTGTCACCCGGCGGCCTGCACATGGCCATCCATGTCGCTAACTTTGGCCAGAACTCTGCATGGTGAACAGCAGCAGTTGAACACATAAGTGCTTACAATTGTCTGTGAAACCTTGTGACCCTACAGCTAGTAACACGCCCTTCAGCTGGTGACATTTTTACTCCCTGACAGGCCTAGGCAGAAGGCTACATCTAGACTTGTTGTGACACGTATCTGCCTACACAACAGCAGACATGCAAACTGGCAAACGTAGGCAATTGTCAAATTGCTTGTTCCAACAAACTCACAATGTGCGCCTTGCTTGATCCAAAGTGTTGCAACCACCATGCCGATAGTGCTACTGCTTGCTGCAAGCAAGGCCGCACATGTGCAGATCTTCTCCAAACTACAAGTCAAATGACTTACATTACAAGTCCTCCGCCACTGTTCTGCCCACACTGCATCTATTTCATTCTTAAGGATTGGGGCCCTTTCTCCCAGCTATACAAACCCTACAAGAAACCACCACCACAGCATATTTGTTGGTCTTGCACTTGGTTGTTACGCCATGTCAGCTAGCAATTCTAGGCTGAGGTGATTTTGCACCATGAACCTGTGCAATTGTGTTATATCTTGCTTAGGCCTGGGTCGTGTTTGTAACTGTGAGCTGTGGCACCTAACAATGTGTGAATAAGCGGAGTTCCCACACATGCTATGACTGCGGAGTTCTCACAAAACTTTCATAAATAGCTTATCACAGCATCATATGTGTCGATAGCACTATCATTTATGTGATACAACATGCGGCCAGATCAAGACATTGTTGCCTCTGAAGGGATCATATCAGTTCGTTGCCAACATTGCTGAGCACACTGCAGATATATAACATGGAAGTCCACAACCATACATCTTTGGGAAACTGTGCAAGCTGCAACCTACTATGTAAACGCTATACTCACCGGTCCCCGGCCACGCCAAGCTCCTGGTACTCCTAGTTGAGGCGTCACAGCTCACGGCCCAACATGTCACCAGCTACCATGTACTCTGTGTGATTGCTTCACCTAGGGATGCTCCGAACATGCTACCGCTGTGCTGCACCTGGAGCCTGAACATCTATGATCACCTCATGTGGCTGCTGCTGCGTTGCACCACCAACACCGGCACTGCGTGTAGAAGCGGCTGATGATTGTGGATGACTAGCAGCGCCGAGCTGCTGAACCCCAGCCACCAGCCCAGGCTGCCCATGCTGCGGGCGCTGCTGCTTGAACTGCCTGCATGCATACAACTTGCTGCATGCTGCAGCACGCAGTTGTGCCAACCGTCCTGCTACTGCCTGAAGCCCTTTGAATGCACGCTGTCCCAACCCTTGCTTGCAGACATGCAACAGGCCGTCACGCACTGCCGCCTTGCCAGGAAACATAGCCACCCATCGCACCACCAAAGCCCAGAATGCAAAAGCTGTCAATGCTAGAGTAATGTAGAACGGGGCCCACACATCTGCCACAAACTCAGCGGGATACACTGCCAACAACCCTACAACCAGTGCACCCATACCGCACCCCACAGCTGCCGCCATGAGAGATGAGGCTAACACTAGTGACAACCAGATCAGGCCTGCATACTGTGCAGATTGCACACCAATCTTACGTGGCATAGAGCATGCAACCACAAACAGAACCAGGGCCATAGAGAAGCCAAACGAGAGTAGGTCCAGTACAAAGAAGGCCCGCAATTTGCCTGCCTCAAGTTGTGCCTTGCAACCTAGGCCATCACTACACATGTCAGGAGCTTGGATGCAGGTGCCTTGAATATCATTGGCACCCACAGGACAGCTTGCTTTGCTGACCGGGATAGTGCAATTGGCTACGGAACTGTATGCTTGATTGCTGTTAGTTGCATCACCGCAATCCCCTGTACTGTAGGGCAGGAACAACAAGCCATTGTCGTATCCACCTGGCGGCGCAATGGCACCAGTGAAGGTGGCAGCAGCCAACAGCACAGCTAGCCATGACAAGCGCTCAAGTGATGCAAAGATGGTATCCTTGTCTGTTAGCAGCCGCTTAACTGTTGTTTCTATGCGTAGCTGCTCAGCCAAGTCCTTCAGGTGTTGCTCACCCTGTTGCTTGCCTAACAGTGCATCCCAACCCTGCAACACCACCTTTACGTGTGACATGTTGACTGCCAGGTCACTAAGCTGCTCGGCCAACATGTCTGTATGGCGGCAATATGACATGTCGAGCTGCTCCAGACTGGCTGGCATCTTCCTAGGCAAGACATCTAAGCTGTGACAAAAGCTAATGTCCAGGTGTCTGAGACCCTTCATGCCATCCATGTAAGTTGGCAATTGAGACAAGGTGCTACAATGAGCCAAGCTCACGGTGTCGACCGTGGCAAGCTGGGCCAATGACTCTGGCAGCTGAGCTAAGCTGCTGCACCCAGCCAACTGCAACACCTTGAGACTAGACATCCCCAACAATTCAGGTATGCACGTGATGCCGTTGCATCTCACCAACACCAGCTGCTGCAGCGCTGACAGACTGGATATAGTGTTAGGAAGGCGCACGATGCCGCCACAATCAGTAATGTTCAACTCAATCAGCCCCCGAAGCTGGCCCACTGATTCTGGCACTGTAGTGAGCTGGTTGCATGATACAACATGCAAAGTTGTTAGCGAAGACATCTGCCCCAAGGAGACTGGTAACTCTTGTAGCTGCTCGCAACTTTCTATGCGTAATCTCAACAAGTGCTGCAGCCCTGCAGTTTGCTTGCCCTCCAAATAGTCTTGTAGCACCTGCTTGTAGCGAAGTGATGCAGTGCTACTGCTTATCGCTGCTGCAATGCCTAGTCCCGGAACGTGCTGTGGAAAGCTAGTAAGGCTACTGCATTGCTGTAGATTCAACTGTTGCAATGTTGTCAAGTCCCAGATAGATGGTGGCAAGCTCTCCAGGCAACTGCAACCGGATAAAATCAACAACCGCAGCTTGGCTAGTTGGCCCAAGCTTTTAGGGAGCTGCTTGAGTCTGCTGCAGTTACTAATCCATAGCTCCTGCAACAAATGCAGCTCACCCAAGCTCTCTGGCAGTTCTTTCAAGCAGTGGCAATCCATCAGGCCCAGCTTCAGAATGCTAGTCAAGCTACCAATTGACTCTGGAAGTTGGTCTAAGCTGCCACACTTGCCCAACCACAACTCTTGTATCCCGGTGAGCTGTCCCAAGCTTTCCGGTAGTGTTTTGATGCTGGCACACTTATCCAACAACAAGAGCTGCAGATTCGTTAAGTGCCCAATGGAGTCTGGTAAAGACTGCAAGCTTGTGCAACCAGAGAGGTCCAATGTGTTCACATGAGTCAATGTGCACAATGATTCCGGCAACTCCACCAAGCTACTGCACCCATCCAAGTACAAGTCGTGCAGATTCAACTGCCCAAATGACTGGGGAAGTTTCACCAGGCTGCTGCAATTGATTAGGATCAGCGTCCACAACCTCTTGATGAGGCATATGTCATCCGGAAGTTCACGTAAGCTGCTACACTCGGACAGATCGAGGAGTGATAACGCCTGCATTTCACCCATAGATGCCGGCAAGCGTGTCAACTGCTTACACTCAGCCATCAGCAGCTGTTCCAAGCACCGCCATTGCCCCACCTGCTCAGGCAATTCCTGCAGTTTTTCGCAACCCTTCAGAGTCAGTCCAGTGATTCCGGTCAACTGCCCTAAAGATGCTGGCAAGCACTTCAGCTGCTTGCACCCATCAAGCCCCAGAACTTGCAGGTGCTGCAGCTGGCACAGCCCGTCTGGCAACTCCAACAAGCTGCTGCACCCGCTTAAGTTCAGCCCTGTAACTGCTGTCAACCGCCCAAAGGATGCTGGCAAGTGCGTAAGCTGCTTGCAACCATGAAGCCAGAGAGCTTGCAGGTGCCGCAGCTGGCACAACCCATCTGGCAGCTCCCACAAGCAGCTACACTCGCTTAAGCTCAGCCATGCAACTGCTGTCAACTGCCCAAAGGATGCTGGCAAGTGTGCCAGCTGCTTGCAACCATGAAGCCAGAGAGCTTGCAGGTGCCGCAGCTGGCACAACCCATCTGGCAGCTCCAACAAGCTGCTGCACTCGCTTAAGCTCAGCCCTGTAACTGCTGTCAAC
>NSMO01014906.1:0-11037 GCA_002588565.1 Coelastrella sp. UTEX B 3026 | reverse complement strand
AAGTCAAAACTACTCTGTTGCAGTAGTTGCTACCATAGCCCCAGCACAATCTAGACCAGTGCATGCAGCTGTCCACCTTGCAAGTCTTTCAAAAGTATCTCCGTTGTTACCAGGCAACTCACTCAGTGAAACCCAGCCATTGAAAGAGCTGCTGTGCGCACTGCATGCGGTGTGTGTAGATCCTCATGCACGCCTGTATGCGCTGTAAAGCTCCCGATTTATCAACATAAAATCATTCGATCCTGCTGTGAAGTAACTTCCGCTGCTGCTGACAGCTTTGTGTTGTTGCTGGGTTATGCAGGAATGTTTGCAAATGGACCTACTATCAGAGGCCCAGCTCCACAGACCACCTGATAAAGCGCTGGAGATACCCGGGCCACTGGTGCAGAGACAGGTACACACCCTGGTACAGGCCAGTGGGATGATGATGATCATGATTTTCAACAAAAATATTTAAAAAATACCAATGACTGAATCCTGTATTGCAGTGTGACTGTGGTGTCTTACAGCTACATAGTTTACAGACCGTTTGTTGATCCATATATGCAGCTGCCACCAATGCATGCTGGTACCATGTATTGTGGGCAGTGCTGACTCAGTTGTGGTTGAATGGTATGCTGGCACCCAGTGCGAGCAGCGAGACTTGTTGCGCCATGCCCCTCAGGTGTCAGCTTGCCTATGCATTGTTTTGTCGTGTGTCCAAGCTGGCGAAGGCCTCCTCGGTCACAGAACCGATATCAACCATATCTCTAGTGTGCTCTGGTGTTTGCCTGGGCCGGTGCCACATCAATCATAATACTTCAATAGTCAGTCCCGCATACCCGCCAAACGTCACCCTGTTGTCATCTGTGTTATGTGGTGTTGCCTGCAGGTCCTTCTGTGGTCTCAAACCAGCCCCAAGGTCCCTCTGGTTTACGCCGCTAGTTGGTGGGCCAGCGCAACAGTAGATTCTTATTTAGCTGACAAGAATCTGCCCATATGGGTCAGCCTGGCTAAGGGACATTTGGAACTGTATAGAGAGATACAACTGGTGAGTTCGCTGATGGCGTGCTTGCTTGTTTGGTTGATTCCAGCACATGCTGTGGCTGGAGTTTAACGGCTGGTGTCGCTTGTGACTGGACTCCAATAGTAGATGTCTCTGTAATAGGTCTCCTGGACGTCGGGGGAAAGCACGGGGTTATGGTGTGGCTTGTGCGTGTGTGAGCGGCGTGAAAGAAATAAATCTTGGCCCTGAACCTCCTTTGTAATAGCTTGCATCCTCCAAGTTCTCATCTGTCGCTTTGAATCGATACGTTGAACTGTGACATATCTGCCTGCCTTGCCAACAGTATTTGTGCAGCACTGTTGCTGTGCATGCATCATGATCACACGCACACAGCATGTGCTGATGGGTGGCGCTGTATTCTTGACCCTTGTAAGACAAGTAAGGCAACCTTGTGCTGTTTGTTTGTCATTCGCCATGCAGGTTAGCTACGGCCATAATTCAGAGTTGGAAGCATGCTTTGGTTGCCCAGGGCCCTTCTGGGGTAGGCAGTATTATTTTTGGCACAATGGGGCGCCCCTAACACTTATCCATGAAGTGTTTAGCAATAAGTTGGGTGCGTATTTGGGGCCAGCTGGCAGCATACAAACAGGAGCAGTACAGGGACGGCAGCAGTACAGCAATGGGCATCAGCAGCGATAGCAAGGGGTGGGCCAGGTACAAGTTGCCACACGCCTTATGGTCTATGCCAAAGAGTTGAGACCTGGGGCTATGCTAATGATGTCGTACATGTGCTGGGTCATCATGGGCCAGAAAGTGCCTGAGCTTTTCTGTGGACATGCCTTGCCAAAGGCTCCGATCAGAGCTGTGTGTGCCCCCACAATTTTGGTGATTTTGCGTTGTGCTAGCAAGCTAGTGCGACAAGTTGTGGTTTTGATCTGACCTGGCTGCCAAATTTGATGGGTTTCAGCAGCGCTCTTACAGATATTATGCGTTGCGCTTAAACGATTCTCAATGCAATACATGCGCTTAAACGATTCTCAATGCAATACATGAGGTGCTAAGACATAATGAATGCTGCTGGCCGGGCGGGACTGAGGACTTGCGTTGCAGTTGCCGCGCGCCGGCTCGACCCGGCCAGAGCTTGGTCCATGGTTCTACCAGTTGTCTTGCGGTCTCGTGATATTTCCGCTGCGCAGTTGCTCCCATGGCCTGTGACTTGATCACCCAAACAACAAGCGACGCTAGCCAAGAGAATTGCAACGGTAGCCTAGCGCAATTACCATGTATACCAACGATTGACGGCCATTGACGCAAATCGCCGGCGCCTGCAGGATCATCAATGATATCATACGTCCGACACTTGCAGGTGAACTTCCGGCTGGAAGTTCAGCAAGCCTTGCCGTTCGCCGAAGCAGCGGCCGAGACGACACGGTAAGGAGCCGCGGCTGATTGAGCGGCCGCACTGGTGGCGAAATGTTACGTCAGAGTGCGCACCTTCACTGCAATTGGAGATTTAGAATACACGCGCCATTGCTGACTTGCCACTTTGATTGCCGCACGGATGGAGTGGCGTTGGATGTCACGGCACAAGAGATCCGAATACCAGCAAATGCCTAGCTATTTGCAAATAGCTATAGCAACAGTCTAAGAGTTGGTCAGGAGTCTATCGGATACTTCCAGATCTGCCGATGATTAAGCTGATCTGAGGTCAGAAGCACGTACCCCTGTTGTAGGCTGCCCAAACTACAAGCAAGATCATGGCATATAACCACCATGTAGGATGCAGTTACAATACCACGGAGCAGCATGATGACAGAATGACACCGTAACTGTACTAACTGTTGTACTGTTCCAGAGAACAGCGCTGAGTCCATCCGCAGTCAAGAGGGATACATTGGCAAACCACTTGCACACATCAGGCCTCGGCAACATATCCATACGAAGGACGCAATGCCAGAAGAAGCATGGCCTGTGAAGCAACAAACACATTGATGAAAAACCGAACTGCAGCACTGTTTGCTCAGGGAACTCACTGGATGCCTTTCATATCATATCTGTACAAACTGCGGTGTCACAACTCTGAAAACTTGTCAGAGGCAAGACCAGCTACTTGCAGGGCCTGAGGTTTGTCATACCAAGTTGTTCACAATATACGGCACAGGCATTTGATTCACACGATCGCTACAGTAAGGCCTACATCTCATGCTCAAAGTATGCATAGTATGGTGGCACCTTGCAGAGCTTGCGGCATTGTTATAACGTAATTACTACTTTAGTCTCCTCCCGGACACAGGCCGCCCAACATTGGTGCTGAATGACCCTTGCATGTTCCCTGCTGGTGAGTACCGGCACACAACAATTGTGCCAGGATATGACGCACCAGCTATCTTATTGGAACACTTGGCATAGCCGCAACCAAGCTGTGTTGAACCTCTCCAAACCACTTGAGTGAAGTGACCAGTGGCCGCACTGAAGGCGGGATTGTTGTAGTTATACTTGGAAACTTCAGCCACCCTGCAGGCATTGTGAGGCGCACACACGTATAGGCCAGTGATGCTAATGCCGTTCACAACACTGGAAAAACAGTGAAACCTGGGCCGCGGTCACACCAGCAGCAAATAAATCCAATCATTTGGACAGACTCAAAGGCTAGTCTGGTTCAAATCAGAAACTCGTCTATGCCATGACAAGTAGAGGAGTAGGTGTACTGAGCAGTTGTAAGACAGATTGATGGCAAGCATATGCACCACTGAGAATGATACCACGCAGCAACGCCGCCCAGGATTTTGACCAGTTCAATGTGCACACTCTCAATGTTCGCTGCAGCACACTGTTTATTGCTCTGGTCGACTTAATAAGCCATACTGGCTGCAGCTGTTTGGCATGTACTCACCAAGCTGACACTGCTGTTGTCAAGACCCTCTGCTCGTCTGTCAATGCACTTGTTACATACAGATTCTCCCCCACAGAGCCCCTGTTGCGGTCGTGATCAAACACACACCGGCGGGCATAAGCCATAGCTGCTGTTGCGAGGGTGTTACTCCAGCGCAAGGGCTGTGCGCCGTACTTAGCACGGGCGTCATTGTGGGCTTTCAGAATACCATCATACCACTGGCCCTGACAGTTGGCTGTGGGGTTAAACAGCAGCAGCACAGCGGCTGCCCACAAGCATATTGAGAAGGTGGGCCTTGCCATGGGGAAACGACTACCTGCATGGGAACATGTGGTTGGGTTTCAGACGTTGTTCGGTGGTAGTATAGACACTTAGCAGCCCTGACGGAGACGTACGAGCAACAGAACACGCGAGCCCTTGAGCGGTACCATCGCCGGCCAAACAGACTTAGCCGGCACCAATGAATACTTGGCAGGTGCAAGCGCTCACATTTTTGCCACACAGTGCTAATCCCACCTGCGGACTATTTGCAATGCCCCGGGCCTTCTTGCTACGTTGGCGTACGGCCGCTGAAGATGGTCAACAAGAGCTGTTCGGCGGGAAAACAGCTGCAGCAACTATACAGTGTGACCATGTGCTTGGTGGCTTATATACTAGTTGAACGTACGCCTGACATTCGCGTGCGCTTCCCGGTCAGAGCAGCTGCAGTGGCAGTGCAGTGAGGGGCAGGACCGCTCCGAACTGTTCGGACACCAACGATGGTCCTCTAGATCTGTCTGCATTGTCCTTTCCGCCCTCACACGCTACAAACAAATAGATCAGCTCTGACGAGGCACACAGGTGCTTCAACACGCGCCGCAAGGGGCGTTTCATGCGTCACGCAATGACGTACGTCCCCACTGCAAAGACCATGCCGCAGCGACCACTCATCTGAGATCCTCCTGTACCTATAGGTAGGCATAGTGATGCGTTGCCATATCCTGATGTTGTCATAGAGCCAACCAGCCCAGCGTGTTACTCGCAGTTGCGACGCTGACAGGACGGCAAGCCATGCCCGTTCGCCGGGGCAGCGGCCGGGACAACGCAGTAAGCAACCGTGGCTGTTCGAACCGCTGCACTGGGTGCGGATCGTTTTGTCAGAGTGCACCTTTTTACTGCAATCTGAGATTGCGGTAAGTCACGCGCCACTGCTGACTTGCCACTTTGTTTGCCGCACGGATGGATTGGCGTGCAATCTTATGGCATACGAGATCCGAGATGCCAACAGGTTTACGAGTTTCTCAGATATTTATCGGATACTTTCCAGGCTCGCCGACGGTTGAGCTGATCTGAGCTAAGAGACACGTACGACTGCTGCGGGGTGCTTGAAACACAAACAAGAAAATCTCATGGGATCTTCACCCACTCCGGCCAGATACCCTTGCGTGCCAGCCTCGCAGGATTTGAACTGCCTATCTGAGAACAAAGCCCGGGCCACCGGTACCAGCTGGTATCAGCTGCAGCTTCCAGGCTGCAGTGATCGGTACTGACATGTTGGCGACCAACACGCCTATTGCCGCTATTGGAGAGGCTCTCTTGGGAGCTAGTATAGATTACAATGACAACACACCAGGCAGCAGGATGATGGCCAAGTGGTACAACAACGAATGTAATTACTGTACCATTCCAGAGAACAGCACTGAGTCCATCTGCAGTCCAGATACATCCACACAACACCATTTGCATGCCTCACGATCACTGCAACATATCCCTGCGAAGTGCGCACTGCCAGAAGACACATGTCCTATGAAGCAACAAACTTGATGCAACACTGAAATGTTTCTTATGAAACTCACTGGACGACTTTCATATTGAACCTGGGAATATTGCTGTGTCACAACACTACAAGCTCGTCCGACGCAGCACCAGATATCTTCAGGGTCTGACTCAGGGGTCGTCATAAATATTGTCCTAACTATATGGCCCAGGCATTAACTTCACACATTAGCTACAGTAAGGCATACATATCAAGCTCGTAGCCTATGACACATAGTATGGTGGCCATGGCAGCTTGCAGAGCTTGTGGCACTGAATGAATAAATAAAAGAGCTTCGCGTAGCGCTTTCAGTAGAGCACTAGCGTAAATTGAGGGAGGGTAATGTGTGTGTCGAGGTGACTCCACATTCCCTACCGTCCGCTCACTTCCTCAAAAGTGTCAGAGTTGGCACTGTCATCAGTGATATGAAGTCACTATTTCAGTCTCCTCCCAGACACAGGCCGCCCAACATTGCTGCTGAATGCTCCTAAGACGTTTCCCGGTGGTGAGTACCGGCACACAACAATTGTGCCAGGCCATGACACCCCAGCTAACCCATTGGAACACTTGGCATAGCCGCAACCGAGCTGTGTTGAACCATTCCAAACCACTTGAGTGAAGTGACCGGTGGCTGAACTGAAGGTGGGGCTGTTGTAGTCGTACCTGGAAGCTTCGCTCATCCTGCAGGCATTGTGAGGTGCACACATGTATAGGTCAGCAGTGCTAATGCTGTTGACAACTTGTCAGCGTTTGCAGCGACTGCAACAACAATAAAACCTGGGCTGCGGTGACACAAACACTATCACAAATGATCCAATCATTTGGACAGGCTCAAAGGCCAGCCTGTTGAAATTAGAGAACCCGTCTATGCTATGACAAGTAGAAGTGTAAGTGTACTGAGCAGCTGTAAGCAAGATTGATGCCGCATGATGCTCGGTGAGGATCTGCACCACAGAGAATGCTACCAGGCAGCAACGCTGCCCATGATTTTGACCCAGCTCAGTGCGCACACAATCATTGTGTGCTGGCAGCCGCTGATATGATATGGCACTGGTCAACGTATGTAAGCCATACTGGCTGCAGCTGCCTGGCATGTACTCACCATGCTGACACTGCTGTTGTCAAGGTCCTCTGCTCATCTGTCAACATACTTGATGCATACAGATTCTCCCCGACATAGCCCCTGTTGCGATCATGTGCAAACACACACTGGCGGGCATATTATGTAGCTGCTGCTGTAAGAGTGTCGTTCCAGCGCAAAGGCTGTGCGCCGTACTTAGCACGGGCGTCGTTGTGGGCTTTCAAGATTCCATCATACCACTGGCCCTGGCAGTTGGCTGTTGGAGAGAACAGCAGCAGTACAGCTGCGATCGCTGCCCACAAGCATATTGAGAAGGTGGGCCTTGCCATGGGGAAACGACTACCTGCATAATAAGATTAATTGGGTTTCAGACTTCGATTGGTGGTAGCACAGGCGCTTAGCAGCCCTGACGGAAAGTACGAGCAACACAACACGCGAGCTCTTGAGGGTGACCAAGCCGGCCGGACAGACTTACCGGCCGGACAGCCGGTATCATTGGAGGCCTGGCAGGTGCAAGAGCTTACGTGTGTGGCAACACAGTGCAAGTCTCACCTGCGGACTATCGGCAACACCCAGGGCCTTCTTGCTACGTTTACGTTTGCGCACGGCGCCGCTGAAAACTGGTCAACGGAAGTTGTTTCCGGAGGTAAATAGCTGCGGCAACTGTACAGTGTCAACCTTGTGCCTGGTGACTTATATAGTAGTTAAATGTGGAGTACGCCATCGGGCTTCACTTCGTCGGTCACAGCAGCTGCAGCGGCAGTCAGACGCCAGGAGCGCTCCGAACGGTTCGGACACCAACGAGGGTACAGATTATCGGCCCGTATCGTCCTTTACTGTCTCCACACCGTACTGAAACAGATCAAGTGATGGACTTAGCTACGACGAAGCACAGGCGCCCTTGCGTTTCGTACGTCCAGCATGCCCAACCAACGCCCGCAGCTGCAACCGCCAACCATTCAGCGTAGCATAACAGAAGTAAGAACTTCGGCAGGCTGTGAACGTAGCATCTGGACGTTGCTTGCGGGATGATAGCTGAGTATCAATGGCTACAGTAGAGGGCATTGCCTTTGCCACCCAGCTGGGCCTTTGCCAGGGCAAAGCATATTTTCTCTGCTTACAGCTGCTAGCTTTGCAAGTCCAGCGTTGCTTGGAGATGCCATGAGGTATGTTACATACATCGCACATCTCATCATGCATATATCTCATCATCAATCTGCAGTCATACACCATATTACTCGTGCACACAGGGTACCACAGACCCATCAATGCATCCTTATAACACAGCCAATGGCCAGCCGCGGTGCTCGCTCAATTGAGATCGTCCTGCACCTATGCCCCGCAATACCCTGCTGTTGTCATAGCGCCAACTAGCCCAGTGTGGTATTGCTACTGTTGCTTCCGTTGCTGCTTTAGCTGCTCTTCCAACACTTGCAGTCCCATAGCCTTGTACAGGAGTCTGTCTTGCAACCAGAGGGGTAAGAATCTGATCATCCACTCTATCCCAGCACATGGGCCCACCCAGTACCTGTGGCAGCCAAATAAAACAACACAAAGGCCTGTAGATGAGTGGTCACTGCAACCACACTGTGCATGTCTAGGTAGTGAAAGCGTTTGTGGCACTAGATGCTCTTTGCAAGCGAGGCAGCAAACTATGCAGAGGGCACCAGTAAGTGAAGCATCAGGACACACCCTAATGTTCACAATCAAACAGACCACTCAGGCATCCTGCTGCGCTACCTAGTTGTGTGAGGTGCTGCTCAAGAGCCACCTGCATTCTGTGGCTAGCCAGCCAAGCAACACTTTAGGCAAAAGTGAGTGCTACTAACAGGCAAAGGCAGATATGTTGGCATTGCAGTACTACCACTCCTTGCTGACGCATTTGTGATCTGCCACACACAATGCAGTGCCTGCGCCAGGCAAAACAAAGAGCAAATCACACGCAGAAGCTCACCGGCCAATAACACACGGTGAGTGACACACGCAGCAAGCAAGCAAGCAAAAGGAGCCTGAATAGCAAAAGGAGCCCGAGCGACTGCATCGCTGGTAGCATAGCCCTCATCGGACATAAGCCCAGAATGCTGGGTCAGCCTTATTACTGCTGCAATATCCAAAAGCCGACAAAGTCGCACAGCGCATGTGAACAGAGCTAGCACAAGGCAATCATTGCCACCCACCTTGGCATATGCTGCCTGAGCGCCACAGCTACTAAGCACTGTGCGTAGTAGTCCGCTGGTACTGCATTCACCAGCAACTTGACCATCTTCTGCTCAAGTATGGATAGCCAGTCGTTCCAAAGCGACTTGCTGCTGTACCTCACGGCTACATCCTGCATATAGCCCAGGGCTCAGGTTGGATGCGATAAGAACAACATGAACATGCCATTGACTGCCAGACACCATGGACACTACACTTGCTTTGTAATACAGTGCAATGTACTTCTTCTTTCGTGAGCTTCAGGCTACCACAAATGCAAGGGCACCTATGTTTACTTACTGCCAATGCCTAACAATATTCCCACCAATAGATATGAACAATAGAAGCATACAGAGGTTTCTGCTTCAAAAGCAGTTTCAAATACAGTGTGCATGATTTATGAACCTACAAGCTGGCAGCAAGCAAGCAGGGTCTTCATTTGCATCTACCCATGGAAAAACGTCCAGCTTGGACGCCTGGAACATCCATATATACAGTGAATCATGGTTTATGACTCACATGGGCTGTGTCTCGTGCATTAGATCTGATAAACCCCGGTGCCACCAGCATGACTTGAACCCCAAAAGGCTTCAGCTCTATCCTGAGGGCATCTGATAGTCTCATAACTGCGGCCTTTGTTGCACTGTAGATGCCTCTGAGAGGCACGGGGGTGAAACCTGTTAGAGAGCCAATGTTGATGATTCGGCCACTGCATTGCTGCGCCATGTGCGGGATAACAGCCTGTGCGACAGAAACGCACAAGGATGTGGTCTGGGATCGGATGGCTTCTGCTATAGATGCCTCTGAGGGGCACTGGGGTGAAACCCGTTAGCGACCCAATGTTGATGATTCGGCCGCATGTGCGGGATAACAGCCTGTGCAGCAGAAACGCACAGGAGTGTAGCGTGAACTTGGGTGGCTGTACTGTAGATGCCCCTCAGGGGTGAAAGCTATCAGCAAATCAATGTTTATCATGCCCCACTGCAGCTACTGCACCATGTAGGGGACAAGCAGCCTGGCAAGACAGACGAAAGAGCAGCACTCTTGGGTGCTTAAAGGATTACTGCAACTTAAGAGCAGAAGCGCACAGAAGCGCACAGCAGGGTGATATGTACAGAACAGATGATTCCAGAGTGAATATGTACATCAACTGTGCGCAGTGCGCAAATCATGGCAAAAACTGAGAGTCCTTGAGACATTCTGATTCAGGCAAGACATGATCAAGCAAGCAAGGTGGCGGGTGTAAACAGGCGAGTGTCAAAGTGGTGCACTGTAGATGCCTCTGAGGGGGACCAGGGTGAAACCTATTAGAGACCCGTTGTTGATGATTCGGCCACTGCGCTGCTGCGCCATGTGCGGGATAACAGCCTGTGCAGCAGAGAAAACACAAGAAAGTAGTGTGTGGGTGGCTGGCTTCTGCTGTAGATGCCTCTCAGGGGCACAGGTGTGAAACCTGTTAGAGACCCAATGTTGATGATTTGGCCACTGCGCTGCTGCGCCATGTGCGGGATAACAGCCTATGCAACAGAAACACACAGATATGTGGTCTGAGAGTGGCTTATGCTGTAGATGCCTCTGGGGGGCACGGGGGTGAAGCCTGTTGCTATTTAATGTAGAAAATTCGCCCACTGCGTTGCTGCGCCGTATGCGGGACAACAGCCTGTGCGACAGAAACCACAACAATGTGGTCTTGTATTTGGTGGCTTCTGCTGTGGATGCCTCTGAGGGTCACGGGGGTGAAGCCTCTTGCCCAATATTAATGATTCGGCCACTGCGCTGCTGCGTCATGTGGGGGCCAACAGCCAGCAACACAGCCGGCACAGCAGAATCTCATTAGTGACACTCATGGCCATTTTTCCCACTGGCAGTAGGGAAGATTGCTATCCAGTGAAACTGGACACCTATGTATCTTTTAGACCGATCGGACGTCAGGGTGAGCCGCAATATCCACCGATTTGAAAAGCCAGACTCAAACAACCATGCAGCCCCATGTGCGTGGTGTGGCAAAGGGAAGCTGTCACCATGTGCTGTGGTGTGTGTTCACGGTAAGCATTGCTCTGGGACCAATAAAAAGCACTCATAGAACC
>NSMO01014905.1:0-11041 GCA_002588565.1 Coelastrella sp. UTEX B 3026 | reverse complement strand
TCGATAGCATTCTAACAATAATTGTCCGATCGCGCGATCAAAGAATGTCTGCTGCTGGCGCTGAAATGAAGTCGAACCAGTGCTGCTGTAAACGTGCCTGCCTCTGCACTACCCGATGCAGTACGTCCTAGAATGCGCAAAGGCGTTGAATAGATGCCCTGCTGACGACCGGTGTGGCCGGCCGCGTCCGACCAGTGGATGCAATCAAGACGTCGCGAGGCTCAAAGTTATTGTGCTTTCTGTGTAGCAAACTGCCCATCCAAATACATACCCACCCTTCCTACTGGCAGGACAGCCACACTGTGGGGTCGGCCAATTATTGGAACTGCTGGTTACATAACACCTGGTCGCAAAACGCCAAGAGCATGGAGTGTGCATGAAATCTGCGCTTATTATGCCATATGTATGTTGAAAGTGCGATTTGCAGCAAATACGAGCAGCATAGTGGTGCAATTCTGCGACATTATCCGGGACAAAAACAGTCAAGGATTATGCCAATGGTCTTGCGTTGCGGGGCTCCGCAAACCGCCCAACCAGGCGCATTGCATCAAACGCTCTTACCTGGACGGGTTAGGCAATCTGTGGGTCATGGGCGGCCCAGGCTTGCCCCATGTTGCCGGGCTGCTGCAACAGATGCTGAAACAGAGGCCACCATCGCACAGAGCTCAACCGTGAGATTGTTTGCTATGTATCCCGTCACCTAGACACATGTACATCATTCAGGTTCATAGAGCGGCCAGCTGCGCTTGCAGGACCAGGATGTCAGCAGCAGGCCCAGCAGCGGCAGCAGCAGCAGCAGAGACGCCGAGCGGGAAGCAGTCAGCTTGGCTGCCAGAATAACAGCGGAAGTTGGTCGGCGGCGAAACTTCGCAATCATCTCGCATCCAGATGCCGGTAAAACGACCATGGTGCGTACTGATAGCTCAGGCCTGATACTGCAGGTGCACAATTGCCTTCTGCACAAGTGGCAGGCATTGGCAGGCAGAATCAGCAGCCTCTCAGCAGTTGAAACTGCAGACACGGGATCTCAGAAGATTAGCCGACAGCTTGACAGCAGTGCAATACCAACATGCTCACGAACACGATTTCAACCGCCGCGAGCCTGCCATGCAGCTGTGCCTGGCTCCTAGCTATGTGTTCACTTCAGAGGTGAAATCAGCTGACACGCCGTGTTGCTGCCCTGCTATGCAGACCGAGAAGCTGTTGCTGTATGGAGGTATGTGTGATTACCATAACAGCAGCATTGGTGTTGTCAATGGCACAATTGCAGTCATCTGTGAAACTGTCATACTGGGACTTTGCAACAGTTCATCTGTGTATTGTTCAGTTCAGCTGTCAAGTTGGATAGATAGCAGCTCATCTGCAATCGCACAACAGCAGTTCTGACAGCTGGTATGAGCCAGAATCGCTACAACGCTGTCAGCAGCAGCACCAGCAGTGCTGCTGAACGCTCTTGAGAGGAGTCGAGGCTTGTATACTGGCAGTGAAAGGTCTCCAGAGAGCACCACCAGCATCACCAGCAGCAGCAGGAGCAGACCAAGTAGCAGAAACAGCAGCAGCAGCAGCAGCAGCAACAGAGCGAGCTCAGGCTTAGATGCTGGGAGTCAAGGCCTATACTGAGCACCACCTGGTGCGGCAGCAGCAGTCCCAGTAGCCCCAGCAGCAGCAGCAGCAATCACAGCAAGGTCAGGCTGCTGGGAGTCAAAGGCTTGTAGTAAACACCACCTGCAGCAGCAGCAGCAGCAACCTCCACAGTAGCAGTAGCAACCAAGTACAATGATGGATGTTTCATCAGACCTCGGCTCCTCGAACATCAACAGCAACCAGTGACCCGCAACATCGGCGTTTAGCGGATGCAGGCTCCCGACAGTCGCAGCAGCACCAAGCCCCTTCCACAGCTGCAGTTTGTGGCTTTAGTGTGGCCTGCTGCTGCTCCTCACAGCGCTGCCACTTGCTGCTGCTGCTGCTGCCAACTCCCAGGTGCTATCCATGAAGCTGGTGAAGTCAAAGCTCGTGCTAATGGGCGGTCAGCTACATCAGATTGGATGGAGCTGGAGAAGGCTCGCGGTATCTCTATCACATCTACTGCAATGACCTGGCAGTACCAAGGTGGGACACAGGCTGGTGACAGTCTATGGCCGGCATTGCTAGCCAGACAACAAGCTGGAAGTCTCTTTTAAACTCATATTCAAACACTCTATTGCGGTCACAAGTCGATCGTTGTAAGCCTTCTGCATTTAATCATGGTCTTTCAAGCCTGTAACGTGTCTATCACACATTCAATGCAGGGGAAGGGCTAGCCACCATGGGCACAAAACAACCATTGCGCTACTACAACCAGAGTATCAGACTCTATCTGCATTGCAATACATTATACACTGCCATAGGCCGTAACCTGTCCTGAGTGAAAGCACTAAACTTTCCACTGCCTGGCACCTTTATAACAACATCTACGGCACTGCCCTGGCAAGGGAGAAGAAGGCTGTGATGGGGCACATACCAATAGGTAATCTCCTAGTGATGGTTTAGCCAAACCATGTAGGGTGGTTGCACTTGTGTGTCTCCGCAATCACCACAACCCAGGAGACTGGTGTTGAAATAGCACGATGTTGTCTTGTATGCTTGGTTACTGCTGCTGCTGCTGCATGCGAGTCATTGGGAATCAGCCCGGTGTTGTTCCACTGTTTGTTGTGCAGGGATTCAACTGAACTTGCTGGATACTCCTGGTCATCAGGATTTCTCAGAGGACACCTACAGAACCTTGGCTGCTGCCGATAATGCACTCATGTTGGTGGACGGAGCTAAGGGGTAAGAAGATGTTGTTGAGTAGTTTTGAGTATGATGCGTTGCTGTGCTACTGTTTGTTAGTTTAAAGCTATCTGTTTTGGGTAATGAGTGCACGCTGCCTTGCTGCTGAATGTTGCATGATTGCAGGCATTCTGTTTGTCTTGCATACAGCGTGACAACCAGAATACCCAATCACACAAACTCTGCATACGGTCCCGTGCATTGCCCTGCATGACACAAGGATTCATTATCCTTGTGATGTGCAGCAAGGCTATGCTGCTGCTGCTGTGTGTCCTCTGCATCTGATTTGCGGTACTAAGCCCCAGACCTGCTGTTTGCTGTAGTAAGGCTCACAAGCTTTCACAGCCTAAATCACATCAAACAGAGCGACGCTGCACAACACAGTATGTGTTTGTTGCTGTGCCTCAAAACTGCAGCAATACCCCTAAAAGCGCATCAGCAGAGTATGTATTCATCACTGCTGCTGCCGCCCTGTGTGTGTGCTAACTGCTTTCCTGCAGTATCGAGCCCCAAACTCGCAAGTTGTTTGCTGTCGCACGCCTGAGAGGCCTCCCCGTGTTCACATTTGTGAACAAGATGGATCGACCTGCGCTGAATGGGTTTGAGATCATTGAGCAGCTGGAGAAGGAGTTCAACTTGCAGAGCTACCCTGTAACATGGCCAGTTGGGTCAGGTATGTTGGGCTTGGTTTTACCAATAATTTTTGAAACCTGCTTAAATGTTTAAAAAGTATGTAGCGGGTGTGTTGGTGCATTGACGCTTCCATTGCCACAAGTCCGGCCATCGAGTTTCGTTTTGACACATGTGAGTCATCAAATGCTTGTCCAGCAGACACAAGTAAGCAACGCTCTATGTGGCACAAGCAGCTCGAACAGAAGTTCAATGTGCAGAGCTGCCCACTGGAGCAGTTGGCTGGCTGAGCTATGTACGAGATGCAATATTTTGCTTGCTGTGTTCAATTGCTTGGACATTGTTGTTGGCTGAATCCAGGTGACCGTTTCTGTGGCATCTACCACCGGCCCACCAACCAAGTTCACTTGTACACCAAGGGTGGTCGCGGCAAGGGTGCACAAAGCAGTGTGTATGATGTGGAGGACCCCGCACTGAAAGGTCTGATAGAGCCTGATCTGCTGGAGCTGCTGTATGAGGAGGTGGAGCTGCTGCAGGTGTGCAGGCGACTGCTACGGCCAGGTGACAGGCATCGATGCAAGTATGCATAAAATTGGTCCACGAATCAATGGGGTCCACATGTGCACCAGCTGCACACCATGTGTATCTGAATCAGATGTGATGCTTCTATTACCGTATGCAGTCAGAAATCCATCAACACACCGGCAACATAAGGATGATGCTTTATGTATTGGGCTGCGGCCACCAACATGTTTCCCTTGCATTGAGTCCATCTGCTGCTGATCCGCTGCTGAAGCATACTTAGACCTGCCAAAACAGCTGCTGTGACAGGTGCAGGTGCTACTGGGCACCCACTGGGCCTGAGGCCACAAATACGTGACTGTTGTATTGTTGTATTGCCAACTGCTTTTGCACTGTTTGCTGGTTGTGCAGATTTTTGATGAGCCCAGCGAAGAAGATATTTTGTCGGGATCTGTTACCCCAATATTCTTTGGAAGTGCATTCAACAACTTTGGAGTGGGTCTGTTCCTTCAGGTAAGCAGCAGCAGCAGCAGCAGCAGTGATGTACCCATATCTGCAGCAGCAGTAGCATCCAGTTACCTTTATCAGAGGCAGCAATGCAAATGCAGCAACAATCATCCATGCATTGTAAGTACCCTTGCTCTTAATACAGCAGTCTCTTTATAACCATTCAGACATATCATTGCTGCGACTCAACTGTGACCTAGTGTAACTTATGGTGCTTGCTGCTGCTTCTCTGCAGTCTTTCATTCAACTAGCAGCAAAACCCGGGCCAGCTCTCGCCAAGGGCAATGCAGCAGTGCTAGAAGCCTTAGAAGCTTCTGCTGCCGCCAGCACCAGCAGCAGCAGCAACAGCAGCGGCAGCATTGGCAGCAGCAGTATAGAGGGCCGTGTGCCACCTGACAGCCCTCACTTTAGCGGTTTAGTGTTCAAGTTGCAAGCGAACATGGATCCTAAGCACAGGGACAAGGTTGCATTTGTGCGGGTGGTATCTGGCAAGTTTGAAAAGGTGACTGAAACTCATCTGGACATTGCTACCAGCCCAGGCCGCCGCCGGGAGGCAGTACATTTTCACTTCCACCCAAGCATCTCAGCGCTTTTGTATGGGCTCGATCATGCTAGTAGCCAACACGCAAGAACAGTGCTGGACTCTTTACCCCGTGTGCCTACATAGTCATGATGCTCCCAACAAGGCCAGCGAGGCATCTGCTGCCAAGCCACTGGAGCATCGGTCCAACTACACACCACCAGCAGTCAGTGACTTGCAAGTGCAGTGATGTACGTGTGCAGGCCATGCAGGTCTGCGCTGCAGGCGGTTGACATTGCATGTCATTGAGCTGGTAAACACCACATCTGTATATGATATCTTTGTACGAGATTCAACTAAACATCATACTGTTACGGCCGCTGCTGGCAAGCTTGAGGCCTGCTTTACCTCTGCTCTGTGCTGAACCACCAATGAAGTCGATTGAGAGCCGGTGGCGTGATCAAGCGTAACATGATCTACTGCTGCTGCTGCTGCCGCTGACAGGGCATGAAGGTGAAAGTAGCTCGCACTGGGCGTGTGGTGTCGCTATCTCGCCCGCAGCAAATGTTTGCCCAGAGCCGAGCTACAGTACAAGAAGGGTTTGCAGGAGATGTGATCGGTCTCACAAACCCAGGGGCATTTGCTATAGGAGATACATTGTATGCAGGTGTGGGCTTTAGTGATTTGTGAGAATGTACTTAGGTAGTGCCTGGAACCTGGCAGCCAAACTTGCCTTGGCCTTGTCAACTCATCACCTCATTGAGCACTACATCCCATCGGGCTTGTGGAGTGTTTTATGTCAGTGCTGAGTGTTGAGTTATATACCTCTCTTGTGAGCAGCACAATGCCTGTATGCCAGAAGTGTGGCATGTGCTGATCTGGACAGACAGATGCCTGGACAGACAGATCACCGTCTGCATCCTGTCTCATCTCAAGCGCACTGCTGCTGCTGCTGCCACTGCTGCTGCTGCTGCCCACTGCCGCTGCTGCTGCTGCTGTAGGCCCCGAGCTGAAGTTCCCACCTATACCTTCATTCAGGTAACGACTTGTTGCCCAAGCAGTCTCATGATTCAGGAGCTCACTGTGCTAGCCACACCAGGCCATATATGGGATTATATGTTATTTGTTTTTATATGTTATTCATTTTTGTTTATGTTTACTAGCACATGTTCTGGCATCATCATGGTGCCCATGATGGTCCAGACAGGCACACACCTTGGCAGTTTGATGATGTCTGAATCAGCTCTGTGCACTAAGAGTTGTGTCTGCCAGGCAAAGTGCTGTGCTATGCCGTCAAGGCTTGCACCACTTGGCAACAACTGCGCAGATTGGTCTCATCCACCTTCTTCCATCTGTCTTGTGGCAATGCCGGGCGCCATTTTTCACAACAGTGCTGTCAACCTGCTCTCTGCAGTGTCTGGCCATAATCGGCCTTTCATGTGTGGTGCAGTGTTCATAAGTATGCTTTTTGGAGCACTACGCGACTGGGGTGCCTGTTGTACTGGTACCGAAAGGCACTTCACAGGCTTCTGTGGTGATTTCTCGCTGAAAATGTGTGCATGATTTGGGCTAAGGTTGATGTCCACATGAGCATGACACAACCCTTCAGTTCCTGCGTTTGGTTCCTGCCTGCAGTCCTGAATTGTTCAGTTACATGCGGTGTGCTCCCAACCAGAAGAAAGCCTTCAACAAGGGAGTGGAGGGACTGCTGGGAGAGGGGGCGGTACAGGTATGTGCGGACAATAACCACTCTCTGTAGTACAGAGTCTATTCAGCATGCAGTGCTTTTGGGCAGTTTACCTGCAGCAGCATCAGTGGCAGCAGCAGCAGATGCATGGCATGAGCAGTAGCAGCAGCAGAGGCATGGCATTGGCATTAGCAGCAGCTGTGTGCATGACAGTTTGCAGGTTGCAGAACTTGGGTTGTCATGTCGGCTAGCTGTGGCCTTGTCGTGGTGTGGTTAACAACGCGGTTGTGCTTCAGCATATATATGCTCAAGGACCCCACGTAGTCATTGATTGTGCATTGGTCCGCAGGTTGCATGCACTGTTCATATCGGCCTGTCAATCCCACTGTGTTTAGGCACTAGCCTATGGATGATATAGCTCCTGCAATATTGGCGATGCCTGTTGTGCCTGCTGCTGCTGCTGCTACCTGTTATGTCTCAGGTGTTATACAGTACAGATGAGTACATCACAGACCCAATCTTGGCAGCAGTAGGTCAGCTGCAGTTTGAAGTAGTGCAGTATAGAATGAAGGTAAGAGTCATAAGCTTGGGCAGCTGCTGCTGTAATATTGATGCTCTGCGAACAGAAGAGCTCTATGCAGCAATGTAGTCAGCATGTTGCAAAGATCAGATGAGCTGGTCAGTTAGAGTCGGTATGAGGCGCTACACGAACTATAATTGAGAGTCCTGGATGAGCTCCAGGAGTTGCTAGACTGCACCGTCATATGCAGTGCTGTATGTTCATCTTGCTCATGTACCGGCCGGGAGTATTTGAAAGAGACTTTGTGACGATCTGGGCAACCCCCAGCAGATGTCATTCGGGCATGACTGGGCTTCGCTGAAGGACACTGAAAGAGTACGCACATGTTGTTGCCACGTCAGGTGCCGATCTGTCTGCCACTCATGATAACCGTTTTCCCCTGCAGGACGAATATGGTGTTGACACTACGCTTGAACCACTAGGGTTCAGCATAGCTAGATGGGTGGTGGGAGGCTGGGACAAGGTGCGGTGGCCGTTAGGCTTTGAACGCCATGCATAGCTGCGGGCATGCTTCAAACCCAAAGCATGAATGCCATGTCATGCTTGGTAATGCGGCATTACACATGCAAGTCTAGATATGTTGTGAGATTATATTCAATTCTATTCGCATGTTCAACAGTGGCGTTGCGCACATGAAAGTGCCTGATTGGGGTGGCTGGTCAGCACACTCTGCCAACACTGGAGTACACATCTGCTCACTAACCCTGTGTCATGTTCAAAGCTTGTTGCAAGCACACCTATGAGATCGTATGGTGGCATATCCACCTAAGCTGTTTGAGTTGTTATGCTGCAGGTGAAAGCAGCAGGTCGCATGTTCAACACACAGGTGGTGAAAGATGCATATGGGCGACCTGTGCTGCTGTTCAGAAACGAGTTCGCTTTCAATCAGGTATGACTACAGTGCTTGGAGAATCAATGGGCTGCTAGGGATGATATATCTGAGGTGATCTGCAGTCAGCTGGAACTCAATAATAATATAGCAAGCATCACCAAGGCACTTGCATTGCCTTCAACCAAGTTGCTGGTAGCTACCTCAGGCTGCTCAACTTCCATACAATCTACAGGCAACAGCAACACGTTCATCATTGTATTGTTGACGCTTGTACGTGCTGATTTGTGTGTACGATCAGAAATTGGCAAGTAGGCAGCGGGGAAGGCACAAAAGCCAAAGTCTGTGCTGCTGTGCGGGGTCCCGCAGGTGATTGCAGAGCAGGGAGAGAAGCTTGGAGAGCTGAGCGCCTTTGCGTTGCCGCCAGACAATTGAGTGGAGTGGGCGTGTTGTAGTGTTGCGGCGGAGCCTGTGCGATTGATTCCTAGCCGGAGCAAGTGTTGTGGCAGTGATGACTGGCGTCAAACTGGGGTGATGGTTTGTCCATGTTGCTGCCGTACAGTCGCAAAGATGTTGAAGGTGTATTCTAATGTTGTGGAGCCTCCGCGATGGCTGTTAGTGACCGAGTGGCAGACAAAGCCAGTGGGGTGCACCGTGATTCAACCGTGAGCAGAGCGAGTGTATTGTCAGCAAGGTCGCATGACCGCTGCCTGACATGCACATCATGTTATTCACTCAAAGCCAAGAATCAGTTGGCTGATCACTGCCGCACCCAGGCTGCTACGACGAGTGCGTGATTGCGACACTTGCTCTGCTTGCCTGCTCCCCTGTTCTCTTGAATTGGAAACCAGACTTTAAAGGTACTTTGTGCTTTAGTAGTCTGCGGTTGGCAATTAGCGACGCCAATCTGGTTTTGTGAGTGGTGCCTGCCGTGCTGAGCGGTATTGGTCCACACACGTGACTACAAACACTGCTTAAACGTAAACTTTGTTATGAACACAGCTGCTGCGTCCGAGGCCGGGAAATCGCAAGCAGCAGCAGCTGGGCTGTAGCACCAAACTTTTCAAACAGGCAACCAGGTATCAATGAGTGTCCGGACGATCAAGTACTTGGTAAGCTAAGGACAAGCAAAGCCGTAGCAGAACCTGGCCACCACGCTACTGAGCGAGGGTCTTCGTGCACAGGTTGTGGACAACGTCATAGATGAGGTCCCAGATGCTGCTCCTGAAATCGATGCATCTGTTGGCACTGCAAACGACATAGCTGCCGCACTGGTCGGCATGGCGGGAGTGCCCAGCGGCGCAGACATATATCTGCAGGTGAGGGAGCGTCTAGAGACCGGAGTCAGCCTGAAGCAGCAGTTTGCTTGCACGCACGGGCCTGCAAGTCACAACAGGAGCAGTAGGATATTGCCACTAACCATGCATCAGCAGGTTTTACCATGCTGCTGCTAGCTCAAACCGTGGACGCTTTCAATTTCACAGACTGTCTAGGTATCTGATTCCAGCAGCAGCGGCCTGAACCGCACTGCCACCTGCAGCCAGTCTGCTGCTGATGTGTGTTTCTCTGCTGCTGTGACGTTTCCATGAAAATGGCAGACGCACCGTCCGGATGGCTCCCTGAGGTGGCAACCTTTGAGCGCGGTGGGTGATTTACCCGTGGACTCCTTGTTGCTGGCCAAAGTTGTACGCCGCAAGGGTAAGCCTGCCAGGCAGTTGTGGGAGAAACAGCTGCTGTTCACCCGAAGTGTTCAGTGAGTATTGATGGGTGAACAATATATTGGTGATGACTCATGATCTGCTTCACAATGACCGAAGAGCTGACGTAGCAAGATCAAAACACAACGTCACCTGTATCAATGCCCGGCTGGCACAACCCAGTCTGTTATAGTGTGTTAGGGTGTTGTTGTGCAGAGGGCGGATAATTCCAATGATGATTGTTCTTGAGTCTGCAGGTTCTTCCTCTAGCCACAGTAGCACACGTCCCCAACAGAAGCAGGCTGGTGCGCCCACAAGCCACAGCAGCCATGGCATGGCACACGGTCTAGGAGGCTTGCTGAAAAAGCTAGCAGTTGGTGGCGGTTCTGGAGGCAGCTCAGGCATGCACAGCAGCGGTGGTGGTTTTGGCCGCATGGGCGGACTTGGCGGCAGCAATGAGGAGTATGAAGACCAACTCAGAGAACAGCAAAGGATTCAGGTGCGGTCTGTGCTTGGTGACGTGGTATTAGCCAGGCAAAGACTTGCCACTGGCATGTGGGACAGTGTCTGGATGTTTATTTTGCTCAAGTACTAATTTGATCTGCTTTGAGTGAGCAGCTGATGCTGCAGATGGGACAGCTACTCAATAACTATACAGAAGTGTAACTATGCAATAAATTCTGACAGTGTGAAGTTTTACACACCACGCCATGACTACTCTGGTCAGCATTGCTCATACTGTGACTCCTGGGTATGCAGCCTTCACCAGCATTTACCTTACTAATACATCGCCTGATTGGTTTGCCAGCAGTCAGCTGTAGTCTGGTCCAAGGTTCAGTCTGTACTAAATGCTGCTGCTTCTGCTGCTGGTGCTTCAGGAGCTTGAGGATGGTACGATGCGCCGTGACAGCGATGATGAGGATCACAGACATGGATCGATAGATGTGAATGGACACACAGGTGTGGCAACTAAACCCTAATGACACTGGGTCACTGATGATAACACCATGCCTATGTGCTGTTGGCATCGGCGTGAGGGAGGTGGTGTGTGCTTGGAGTGCTTGTTTGTGGGCAGTGGTGCTGTGGGTGCGCTTGGGGGATGGGAAAAGGAAGACTTTGTGGATAGTAGGGGGTGTTAGGGCCCTGTTATGTAACCCCCTGCTGGCCTCTTAGTCACAGTGTTGTTGCATGTCACAGAAGCAGTGGCATGGAATGCAACTAGTTGCCAACTGGTTGCAGTGCAGTAACTCAGTGTGTGTAT
>NSMO01014904.1:0-11070 GCA_002588565.1 Coelastrella sp. UTEX B 3026 | reverse complement strand
GATGACGCAAGCATGAAAAGTGTGGGCATCATAGTCAGACAGAAGCCCAAAGCCCTGCCTGGTGCACCCAACCCATAACCAGACACAAACAAAACTCTGCCTAGAATAAACAGCAGTGAGTAGGTTGGTACCAATACAAGCCAGTGTGCTGGGGCTAGTGCAGCAAATGCTCCAGAAGCTGCTATTGCTAGCACTAACTGCTCGAGTGTGTTTTGTAGAGTGGCTTGCATGATTCTGATTTGCGGCGTGCCTGCAGGGCAAACAGCACAGAAACCATAAGGGTCCTGCTGCTCGTTGTACACAGGCTAATTGACAGATTCACTAATTGAAATAAATCAGAAGTACTGAGATGGGCCGCGGGGCTGGTAGCCACAGAGCTATGGCTGGTGGGTAGCATACATCGTCAGATATTGTACTGGTGCAGGACTGCCACAGTGATGTGTGGTGCCTGCAGATCTTGGTGCTGCAGTTTCAGTGTAGCCCTCAGGTGCAGCTTGAGCTCTTGCAGGTGCTGGGCTGAGCTAACTGCAGCAAGCTGTGCCTATTGCAGCTGATGATGTGTGTGATTCAGAAAGTACTGCCAAGAGCATTACTGAGCTATGGCAAATCGGAACGATAACAGCTGTGACTGCACGAACATCTTTGAAGGCATGTCTCTCTTTTGCCATATAGAGGGTATCCCATGAGTGCTCTAAACATAACAAGCAGCCGAGATGCTTTTGCAGCAAGGGGTACTATATAGATTGTACGATCTATATAGTACCCCTTGTTTGCAGTACATCAGCCCTAGGGCCTGCAGCTGCAGCAAAAACTCTGCCGTGATGCAGCTCACCTGGCCCATAGCCAGCCCCGTTTATGTCCTCAGGAGTCAAGAATCGGTGATTGCCAATCTGTACAACATGACCTGCAAGGCACGCTGCTTTCGGAGCGTTCCATTTAAGCCACAGCAGCACTCGCGAGTCGGCATCTGGCTTGATCGGTGAACGTGTGCTGTACTTGGACACGTTGTACAATGATAAAACGGCAATCAGCACTAATCCTGTCCCAACACCACGCAAAACCCCCTTCTGGGCAGAACTAAGAGCCATCGGCACATGCCAAACGGTCAAGCACGAAGTTTCGGAACCAGTCAGCAATCGCTGACAACAGCAATTAGGACACAAGCCGGTTCGGGTATGCAGATCACAAAAGGTGGGTGATGCAGCAGCGGCGCAACCTGGGCTTGCTGACCCGCAAGTTAGCATGACAGCCTGTTACTTCGTCATTTACAGGTTCTAGGTTACAGGTACTGTCTAAGCTAAACCCGTTTGTCATGTGCACCATACAGATGGCCTCAGACGCCCATATACACTAGAATCCCACACAGTCTGCTGTGAAACTGCTCATGCCTATGCAAACACACTGATTTGTTTGAATAGCAAATCTGCACAGCACAGCCACAAGGCCACATTGTCTGCCACCACCGGCAAGGCATGCTGCTGTGGTTGCCTAGCCAACTGGAACCCCGCATCACACGTCAAGCCATATAAACGAAACCAATCCTAGACAGTCTTAGTTGCATTGCATTGCACTGCTTGCTCAGCAGCGTGAAACCTGGACAATGTAAACTTGCATCACAAAGAAACATTGTTACTTGCACTGATCGCAGTGAATGTGTACCCATGGAAAAGTAAAGTGTATAGAAGCTGACTGAACTTAACCCTGGTCTGGATGTGTCAAGTAGATGCAATAACCCAGCACATCTTCTGTGCATCAAATGATCTGGACAAATTGCGTGCCACGCAGACAGTGCCACGGTTTGGCCACGCAGACAGTGCCACTATGCATCAGAACTTGACTGTCAGCTCATTGTGCTTAGTACATTGCTGCATGTACACTCATCAATCACGCACAGCTCCATCCAACAAAGACGTATCCTGTACCAATTCATTCATTTCTGTGGCTATACATTTCTGGCATGCGAAGCACACTCGTATTATTTAAATACTTGAAGAAGTTTCTGGTCATAGCTGGCTGCTGCACTACGAAGAAATCTGCGTCCAGCCTATCTACCTCGATTAAACCTCAGGCACACTGTGGTGGCCTTGTGACTGGCAATTACCCAGTGCTTGTCCTGCATGTGCTCCCATTGACCCTTCGCAGGCTAACATTTCTAGGGCATGCAGAAGACGCTCCTGTGCATTGAGCGTCCAGTTGGCAGGGGCCAATGCCTGGACTGCAAACATACCCAGCCGGCCTCAGGGCGTATCTGCACTTGTACCTAGTGCCTGTGCTGCTTCTCGGGGCTGATGTGCAGTACTCTGTGCGAGTCGAGCAGCGGGTGGTGGATGGTACTACTGAGCCTGCAGCAGTAGCAACAAGGACTGGTAACCTTCTAAACAACCAACGAGTGGCTACAGCGTGCAGTGTGGATTGCTATGTGCATGGTTATTTAGCCATCATGTCGACTGCTGATTAGCGAGCAAAGTATATGCCTGACGATGATAATGACACAACATGCTGTATTTGGATTGGGTCCCCCCAGCTGCTGGCAGCCATAGAACGGTCTGGCACCATTACATCACATAGCAGCATCTGCATACCTTGACAAGGCTGGGCTGGGTAGAGGGCTACAACCTCTACAACCTCTACAGCCTCTGTGTCACAGGTTGCACGGTGCAGGACTGGCAACAGCATAGGCCATAACCCCGGGCTTACCTGAGACAGCATCGACACACCCAGGCAGTCCAGAGTTGGGACACACCATATCAGCTGGTGCTGGCGATGCTGCAGGCACTGGTGAAGCTTCAGGGCGTGGAGCAATACCAACAGCTGGGCTATTGGCCACATTAGAACCCCCAGGACTTGGGCTAGGAGAAGGTGACAGTATCCCCCCTGCGTAAGCCAGCTGTACCTTCAAGCAATCGTAAGCTGACACAGCGTTGACTATGCCGCCACCCAACACCCTGTTACCGCTGGTATCCGTTACAGCTCGCTGGGGTTTTGTGGTCGCGGTGGCTCTCAGGCAACGCAGGACTTGAGCAGCTGTGGCGGCTGGAAAGGCATTACGGAGCAGTAGTAACACTCCAGTGACGTGTGGTGCTGCCATGGATGTTCCTTGTAGTGTGGCTGAGCTCCAGGGGTCTGCTGCAGGGTAGTCTGCGTACTTGGTAGCTGTATCGGAGGTGATGCTCACACCTGCCAGGTCACAGCACGCGATCAGCGATATTGAGTGTTTGATAACCCGATGCACATGGCAGGATCCGCTAACACAGCTTTTCTGATAGAAGCAGTGGTGAAAGGTGCAAGCAAGGGACAGCACATGAGATCTCTCCACTGACCGTTCACAGCTGCTATTTGTTGCATGGCAAAGTTCAAGGTGCAACAGGTCGTGTCTGCCTTGCAGTACAGCTATGGCACCCCCCCCCCCTGCTATGTCCCTGTTGAATAGCACAGTTCATGTGAAAGCTACTAGGCACCGATAGCCAGGCTGGTTGTGTCCTGCAAATCGGTCATCACTATGTTGCAACCCACCAGGTGCTGCGACGGTGACATATTGTCCCCAGTTGCTGAAGTCCGCCAGCCTGTCTCTGCTGTCAACAGCTGCAACAGCCAGCACGCAGTCAGGCATCGTCTTTGCCAGGGCAGCAGGATACACCCCATCATAGCTTCTGCCGCTGGAGTCAGTTCCTGCAGCAGTGATGTCTACTGCTGAGTTTCCAGCTGCTATTACTGCTATGCCGTCATTGTCGCATATGCTTTGCTGCACTGCATCAACAATTAGCTGGTTGTCACGCAGCAGGCCAGTCCAGCCAAGGGACAAGTTAACCTGCAGGGGGATGACCCACAACAAAGCAGTCAGTACTGACAACGGTCCAGTGAACAGTACCGACAGCTGACTCCACAACAATTGCAACAGAGCATCCCACAAAACCCTACCACAGCCCTGGTACAGTATGACGATGTCCAACAGACCTCAGTGTATACCACTTTCGTGTCTGCCTGCTGACAAGATCGTGGGCCCAAGCGATGTCAACATATACAAAGTGACTCACCACCCAATGAGCGCCCTTGGAAAGCGCATGCCTCAAGCAGCTAACAATGTCCTGGGAAGCAGCGCCAACAGTAGTCATGGAACTGCTGAAGGATGCGCCAGGGCTGAATGCATTGCAAGACACAAGGGCCTTCTGTGCAAAGCCAGCAATCCCAGCTATGCCTCTGGTATCGCCGTTGCCCCAGCTGCCTGCAAAAGTAATCGTAGTGTTGCTTGACTGAAGGGTTTGTAACGCTGCTCACCACCAGTCTATCAGAAGCCACTGTGAAGTGTGCACAACAGATGGGCATATTGAGGCCTTGCAGAGTTAGTTTCCTGCCAGGTCATAACAGTGCCACAGGCGGACGGAGTCACTCTGGCAGCATCTGCTCCTGCACTTGTCATCCACTCTTAAATCCCACACATGCTGTGGCCAAATGACCTGGCCCGTTGCTGCGGAGCCTGCTGCAGTACGCACCTGCTACAGTGCCTGTCACATGGGAGCCATGCCCAGTACTGCTGTTCTTGAACAAGCCTGTGTTGGTTGCTCCTTGTGCGGGAGTGTTGCCCACTCTGTTGTAGGTTCCTGAGTTGGTCTGGTCAATCTGGCCCTGGAGGTCCTCATGCCCATAGTCAACTCCTGGAACACAAGCCAGGGACAACATACGCAACAGCCTGTCAATGACAGGTCACGCATCAGACAGAGCCACCCAGTCAACTGCATGCGGCACCGAATTGCAGTTCACACTGGAAGGTTGTTGATTATTAATGCCATGGACCTGCAGATGGGCAGCCTTGCTCTTTATGCAGCTGCAAGACAGCAATTGCTGCCCTGCAACCTGCAGACATGCCTATCAAGCCCGGCTGCTGTTGCTGTGAGTACCTGTGTCAATGATGCAACCCTTCTTGGTGAAGCTGGGAGGGAATATGCCCTCCTGTTGCCACAACTGCATCACATCGATCCTGTTGATGCCCCAGGTCTTGGCACAGGTGCCCCCAGCGCACTCTGCAGGAACCCCCGCCACCCCTCCTACACCACTGATGGACCCCGCCGTGTTGCTGGCCGGTGCTTCACTGCTGGCATCTGCTGTACTACTGGCTGTACTGGCAGCTTGTATTATTGGTGGTGCGGCTTGCGTCTCTGGTAAGAGTAGCGGTTTGTCTACTGCTGCTAACACAAAGGGGATTGTTTCAGTTCCAAAGGGGGCTGCAACATTCGCTGACGGGTCATTCGTGCTGTCATCAGCAGAAGGGCTGGCAAGTTCGTTGATTGCTGCAGTTGTTTCTGTTTTGTTGGGGGCTTGCATGAAGGCGTGCCAGCACCTGTAAGGAATGATGCAGGACAGTGGCCACATTTGTCAGGTTGCACGCGTACGGTCGTGCTTGTGTATAGTGCTAAAACGAGCATCAGAGCAGCAGTCTTTCAGAACAAGGAACTGGGCCAGGGCCCGAAGTGGATATGCTCATGTTGTGTTCCTGCAGGACTGCAGCACAGGCGCATGCTGTAGCCAACTAGGTGGTTATGCACAGCATAAGACACAACAAGTGCAAAAGCAGCTGTATGGGGCAACAGACACTGCTGTGTCAAGCACGGCTCCTGCCTCAAGTCCCACCTGGCTTCCAATGGCCCTACATATGCTAGGCCTTTCTCTGCTGCCCTGTCAATAGCATTCTCCAGCCCTATTTGGGAGGTCTGTCCTGTTTTAGGGTTGCATATGAACCTCGATAGCTTTACCAAGACATTGAGGCCCCCGTCAGGAACTTGGATAATACCAGACTCAGCTGCATTTGTAACAGGCCATATACCTGCAACGAACACAGCATCAACAAGTGGTGCAATTGCAGTACCATAAATCATATGCCTGCCCCAGCTGGTTATGGCAGAACTGCAGTGTGTTTGGGAGCATCATGTTTCGACCATTGCACAATGAGTGATTGCTGCTTGATGGGGCTGCCGAACTGGCTTGTGGCTCAGTGTCCTGCAGCTGTTGAACACAGCGGCACCTCTGTGGCTTGAGTGTTATGCTATGGACATCAAGAGTACCATCAAGCCTGATGTGGCTGCCTTCATTTACATTAGCAGACCGCTTACTTGATGATACAAGGGTCACCAGTATTAGGAGCTGCCAAAGAAGCTGCCCACACATGATGGGAAGGTGTGCCCTTTTTTGGGAGCATACACAACACAGGTGCTGTCTGCACCTGCAGCAACGTTGCGAGATTACAACCGGCCTCCCAAGTACAGATACCTTGACGAAGCGACAAACGCCGGTGACCCAGGGACGGCATCCACGGCGCCGAGACCCTTTCGAATGTGCACCCACCTATTGCAATGCTGCGCTACATATGCCGTGAATAACCAGCCAGAACCACCACAATGATGTCAATCTTCGTGTATGCTTTGTTTATAGTCGTATTTGAGCTTGAAGGCCAGAGGGTGAGCAGCAGCCCAAGTTGTCGCAGCAGGACAAGCAGGATGCTGCAGCCAAGATAGACGCAAATTTCCAACAAGTAGTCATAACCAGCTGCAGCAGGCTTCACCATGTCTGCTGTTGAAGTGCAATTCAAATCGCGCCTAGTAAACTTCACAGCGCCCACAGCGCCTCAACCCGAAATCTGGTCCCCAACAGGATAAACGTGGTTATATCATAAGGCATTTCAAGCTTGCTTTGGTTCCGAGCGCAGGATAAGGCCCGTCGGCGTCACGTGCCTCCGGCAAAAAGCCACAATGGCATCACAGGCTCAGGCCTGCGCGTCACAATGATGCTGACACCAGCTCTGTCGAGTCAAGACTGCAATGGGCGCTGCCTTGCCCTGCGCTGCTCACGGCTCTATAACTTATGCCGTGCAGTTCCGACAACTAATCTAGACCTGCCAGTGGAGGCCAGCAGCGAGCTCAAGACAGCGTCGTGTGGTACCTGAAGACTTCTTGACTGCATTCAATCACCATGCCGAGCCCCACCAAAAACAAGGGTACGTGATAAGCCACACTGTGACAGGCCGGGTAGCAGTACTCGTTGCAGCTTTGGCTGAGCATGACAGTGCCGCTTCCGCCGAGAGCCTGCTGCGCCTCGGTTCACCAGCTTTGGATTGAAGAAGCTGTACAGCACGCGAACCCGCCGACGGAAGCGTCCTGCTGCGAACGCGGGATGCATATAGACCCTTCCTAGGGGTCCTGTATGAGGTTGCAGCAGTTGGTCTGTGATCTGGACTAACGGCAGTTTTGTTTCAGCACCGTATACTTGTTCTTTCAGCGCTTCATTTCGGATCAGGACCGTTGAAGGACCAAAATGGAGCCTAGTGGCCCCAGAGACTCTGCAAAGCAGCACCAATCACCAATACCAGACCAATCTGATATCATTCATATGCTGTCAGCATATGACAAGGACCAGATCAAACCGATCTATCCCACTAGACGCAGCTATGGCTGCATACGCATGCTTTACCTGCCTGATACTCGTGTTATTGCTACTGCAGCTTCCTGCAGCGCACTACCACCATGGCCAATAATGTCAGCAATATCAATCAGATTGGTTACAACTCAGTACCTTCAGTCACTGCAGAATCCTGCACATGCGCCTGCTATCTGTCGCTTTGGTAAGGCCCCAGCTAACCCCTGGCAACCACCACTGCTGCTGCTGTTTCTGCTGATCCTGCAGTGCTGATTGTGTTTGGGGCTACTGGTGCTGTTGGTCAAGAGCTAGTGAAGTCAGTCATGGAGGAAAAGATCATGGGAGATGATATCAAGGTATGGATGCCTTTTATTCTCCACCCGTCGCATCAAGAATATCCATAAGCTGCATCATACATCAGCAGGAACGACTGAGGAACACACATAAACGTCAATCATTCGTAACTACGCGTAGTGGCACAGTCTAGCCGGCACATGAAAGAGCTTCTTCAGCTTCCATCCACGCTGTGGGAACCAGAATCTGCCATGATGTGACCGTACTGTACAACACAGAGGGCATCTGCTTGTAGCAGCCTGCCTTGATCGTTGTTCTCATTGCATTCCATGCAGGTAGTACCAGCCGCTATGATAGCAGGGCAACCAATACATAGCAGGGTAACCAATGCATAGCAGGGCAACCAATGAACAGTAACTAATGCACAGTAAGCACTGTGCAGTCTGTAGGTGCAAACACAGTGTTTGCTGTACCCAATGCGTACCATCCAACGTTGGGTTGACTCAGTGATAGCAGCACACAATACATACTATTCCATCACCTTGAAAGCAGCACTTGAGCGTGGTGGCCAACACAGGGTGCCAGATAATTATCACACAATGCACGGCCCCAAATGCACGTTGTACAACTCTGCAGCTTGCTTGTGCTTGTGTGTATCTCGCTGCAATTTGGTTCTAATGTCTACTGCCTCCTGTTTGAGCATGCATGAATATTTATGATTGTACAAATGTTTATGAATGCCTGTTGTGCTGCTGCGGTTATTGCTATGGGTGCTGATGAGAACGAACTGCGTGCTGCTTGTACCCCAGATCAGATCGTAACCGGTGTATGTGCCGTGCTGAATGCACTCAACCCCATATGCATGCCTGTTGCTGAATGCACTCCCCCAAATGCATGCCTGTTGTGCTGCTGCAGATTGTTGCTGTTGGCACTGATGAGAAGAAATGCAAGGAGTTGGAAAAGCAGTTCAAGGGTGTGCACGCAATGACGGCTGATGGCAAGGACATCAAAAAGGTGGGCAGCTGACCATTACTACCTCCATTTGGTGTCTTATGTCCTTTGTTTGTCTCCTTTCATATGGTTACTTCTCCCTGTTTGCGCTCACAAGCCTGGTGACCTCTTCCCCCTCCACCCACCCACCCACAAACACCTCGAGATAAGCAAGACCATGAGGAAGGCAGCATCCATGGTATCATTCACCTGGCCGTTGACTATCACATGTATTCAGTACAAAGAGACGTCAAGTAACAGTCTTTGGTGGGAGCCAGCACTTCTTGCTGCTGCTGCTGCTGCCACCAGTGGTGCCATCACTACCACCAGCGCCAGGTCACTGAAGTTTGTGAAATGCACGAAGAGGAGGGCATCCATGCCTTTGTCCACCTGGCAGTTGACTACCACTTCAGGTAGAAGTTCTAGTCAATACATACATATAGATGTCAGATAACAGTCTTCATTGGGAGTCAACACTTCTTGCTGCTGCTGCTGGCACTGGTGCCGCCACTGCCACCACCACCAGGTGACTGAAGTGTATCAAATGCACAAGACCATGAGCAGGGCAGCATCCATGTTATTGTCCTTCTGGCCATTTGAAACCACTACCCGTTAGTACATACAGACGTCACATAACAGTCTCCCTTGGGAGCCAACTGCTCGCTGCTGCTGCTGCTGCCGCTGCCGCCGCCGCCAGGTCACTGAAGTGTATGAAATGCACAAACAGGATGGCATCCATGGTGGTATCCACCTGGCCATTAAGTAACATTGCCTTTTCAGTACCTACAGACATTGAATAGTGTTACCAACAGTCTTCCTTCGGAGGCAACACGTATTGCTGCTGCTGCTGCTGCAGGTCACTGAAGTGTTTGAGATGCACAAAGAGGAAGGTATCCACGGCGTTGTGAATCTGGTCGGGGATTACCACTACTGCCCACTAACAGATCTTGAAGAAGCAGATATGATGACAATCATGCAGGTATAGTTTGAGAAGCTGGGCTTATACGTGTTCCAGTCGATGGGTTATAGTCTGTGGACTCCAGCTAGTCACAACATCAAGCACCTTCTCCCCTGGCCCACTTAATGCTAGATGGCAGCTAGCATGGATAGCTGCGGTGTATACAGGGCATAAGACTGATGCTACTAGTTGTCCATAGGTGTAGTAACAATACCGCTTGTAGTATCTTCATTTAGTGATATGGTGAAGTTTACGGCGTCTGATTTCATGAGCGGGGCTATGCCTTGTTTATTGTGAGAGAGGCAAGTTACTCGTGGATGTTTATCACGTCTCAGACGGTACTCTCCACCGGCGAGTGTACTGATATACATAGCCAGCTGGGTCAGCACTGCAGCAATCTTGTATTTCAGCTTTCCCTGGTTGCCTCTGTGCTATGTCCAACTTATGCGTATGTTACGTATTGTCAGTGGAAAGCATCAGAGAGCCATCAAAGCCAAAGAGGCGCCTTGAGGGCCCAGAGCCGCTGCCATTGTTGCCGCGGAGGCAATGCATCGCAGTGTTGCCGTGAAGCATTCTCCGTCAGCTTTGCATGGTTGCTGCCTTGTATGCAGGACAATCTGATCATCAGTTTCAACAATCTGATGGTTGGTTGCCCCATCCTAGCCGAGGCCGGCAGCGGCAGTGTCACATGCGTCGGCGCTGCCGTCCTGCATTACGGCATATAAAACCACAAGGCGTGCGCTGCTGCAAGAAGCAGCTGCTACCGCTGATAGCATATTATGCTCACTTCGTTTGAACATATGCTTTTGTACATGCAGGAAAATCTCATTTCCACTTTCAACATTCTCAAGGTTGGCTGCCCCATCTTAGCCGAGGCCGGCGGCGGCAGTGTCACATGCGTCGGCGCCGCCGTCGTGCATTACGGCATGAAAAACCATGAAGCTTGGGCCGCTGCTAAAGGCGCCGTGGAGGCAATGCACCGCAGCGCTGCTGCCACATATGCTGCTAAGAATGTGAGGATCAATTGTGTGGCTGCGGGCTTGGTTGAAAGTCCAGCGAGTGCTGAGGTGTCAAAGGACCCTGAGCTAGGCAAGGCCTCTGCTGAGGTAGAACCTTTGGCGTTGTTAAGATATCGCAACATACATTCATCTTCATTCAGCCACATGCATGATGGGTTGCCCCCAAACTGGCAAGAGTTAAAAGCGGTTTGTTGTGTACCACAGTTGTGTGTTTGTTTTCACTGTTATGTATGCTGCTAAGAGTTCGGTTGCAAGTCGAGTGCTGAGGTGTCGAAGGACTTTGAGCTGCGCAAGGACCTCGGAGGTGGGAAATGCTTTGTTCTGCTCTTACTGCAACATACACCGTATTCTGCCACATATCTATCTGATTGCTTCAAGACGAGCAAGGTTACAAAGCAGATTGTT
>NSMO01014903.1:0-11077 GCA_002588565.1 Coelastrella sp. UTEX B 3026 | reverse complement strand
GTTCCAAACTTTCCATTTGCTGCTGTGTTATGACCCAAGTTTCACAACCAAAGAGCAATATAGGCAATACATAAGCATTGTAACACCGCATCTTGGTTGAAACCTGCATGCGCTTCATACCCCACAAAGTGTGCATTTGCAAGAAACGACCTTGAGCCTTGGACATCCTGGCTCTCATCTCTGACTCGCAATCACATGCAGTGGTAATCATGCCACCAAGGTACTTGAACACATCAACATACTTTGCCATACCACCGGACAATTCCACACCATGGGGGGATGCACCTGAATTTGTGGGATCATAGGCCATCAACTCAGTTTTGCCAGCATTGATACACATGCCCATCTTGTTGCAGATGGTGTCCATGATCTGTAGCATACGCTCAAGTGTGAGTGTGTACGTTATATACTGTTTTGAGGAGTGCTTCATAGCCAAAGGCCAAGGGGGTGCTGCATCATGGGCTAGCACTTGAGATTACTTTGCTGGTGCTGTGCGCTGCTCATGTACACCAGTGCATGGTGTGCACAGGATAGGTCCCCGACACACTTGCTTGCACAGTATCACATCGCTAACATTAGTTGTGTGCCATATTTTTCATGCAAATACTGGCCCTGTTGCACCCACCTTTGCTCTCTCAGTTTTTACCCCAATGCTTATGCTGTTGTCTTTCTCAATAGAGCTGAGTATTTGTTGCTGTTCCTTGTGCAGGACCCCCTACTGCTGCTTCTGCAAGCAGATTCACCCTGGCACTGGCCTCAGCTTAGTTATGCGTACAGTACATTTGCTGTTGTGTTCCCCCTTACACACGGCCTGGTCCGTAGCCAGCAGTAACAAGGTCTGACAAAAACTGTATCTGCCTTTGTGGTTTATTGATACTGCAGGACCCCCATATTGCTGCTTCTCCGAGCAGATTCACCCTGGCGTTGGCCCCACCTTGATCCATGCAGTACACTGGGAATGCAACTTCACTTGCACACGGCCTGTGGTGCATAGCCAGCAGTGGAAAGGTTTGACACACGCTATATCTGCCATTGTTGTTTGTTGATACTGCAGGACCCCCATATTGCTGCTTCTGCGAGCAGATTCACTCTGGCGCTGGCCCCAGCTCTGTTCATGGATGCAGCAGACCAATGCTGCAGACGATATCTGTCAGCACAGGCGGTTGTGCAGCCGCTGATGCTGGTTACCCTTATAGCTACATTGCTTACTCCGTTATTCCTTTGGATGTTCGTGGCCAAGTAAGTGCACTGCCAGACAGCACAAGTGTCAGTAAAACAAATGCTTGTGAGCTTGCTTGCTTGAGTTGTTCCTGTCTTTTCAGCAGCTGCGCAATACTGCAAAGCATACTGGTCGGGTCCAGTGATGCTGGCTACTCCCGTAGCCACAATGGCAGCATCGTGTTGATGGGAGTGTTACAGCCGCTCATTTTTGAACACACTACTAGTGAGATAACACCACAGAGGCAAAGCCGAAAAGTGCCTTTGGAACTGATTCCCCAGTACGAGCTGCTAGCTCGCTGCTGATGATCACCTGCTGTTGGCTACAAACAGGTAGCAGCATTGCTTACGCTGGCAGACGAGGGAAAACATTTGTCAGTATTTAGGGCTTGGCAGCCGACAGTTGTTGTCTGTTTGCACTGTTTTGTCCACAGGGCTGGCCTTGACCTGTTGGGTGCAGCTATTGCCTGGGATGCAGGACAACCCACCAGCTTAGCGCTGATAGTCACTTAGAGCTGTGTGCTGCACACATTGTCAAAGGCCTAGTAATTGTGGACGCAGCAGTACTTAGGACGAGGCAGAACATCGCCAACATTCAGCATCTGTTTGTGTTGTTTTATCCGCAGGGCTGGCCTTGGCCTGTTGGGTGCAGCTATTGCTTGGGATGCAGTACAAGCCACAAGCTTGACGCTGATGATCACTTGCTGCGTGATACACACGCGTAGTCAGGAAACCAGTCGTTGCACTTGGCCGGGCTGGACGCGGGACGCTTTCCGGGAGTGGCCAGGCTACATACGGATGGCTGTACCAAGCTGTATCATGATATGTAAGACGTTTGATCGCTTGTTGATAGATGTTTGAGTGGACAGTGGATGCTTTCAGGAAGTGGCCAAAATACGTACAGATGGCTGTATCAAGCTGCATCATGATATGTAAGGAGAGCTTGTGCAGATTACATGGTCGTAGTGTTGTTTTGCGGCCTTGTTTGCTTGCTTGTTGGGTGGATGTTTGAGTGGACAGTGGATGCTTTCAGTAATTGGCCAGGTAATGTACGGGTGGCTCTTCCAAGCTGCGTCATGATACATTGGTGAGGTGGTTGAAGATCTTCGCCTTGTGACGTGTACATATTCATACGTGTCACGTTGCCGCTGGGTCTTTGAGTCTTTGACTTGCTGTAGGTTTTGTGCAGCACACAACCAGCCAGGAACCTACCAGTAGTGCTTGTACGTGGCCATATTGGTCTTCTTGCAGTGTTTTTTGAAGCCAGCAGACATGGCACTCCTAGTCTGCAGAACAGCATCAATGATACCTGCATGACAGTCCTGCTATGGCAAACTTCATATTTTCTCTGGCTGCAAATGCATGGCCTGCTGTAAGCCAACCCGTGCGGGTGCTGTACTGTCATGCAGGCCTTGACTGGTGGACCTTTGAGGTCATCGTAATGCTCAGCGGATTGCTACCGAACCCCGAGCAGACGATGAGTATGATGGGCATAACATTCAACATTCACGCGCTATGCTTCTTTGCGGCGCATGGGTTAAGCGGAGCAGCAAGCACGCGGGTTGGTAATGACTTGGGCGCTGGCCGACCGCACATGGCGTGGCTAACGGTGCAGGTAGGAGCGCCAGGAGCCTTGCTCACTGTTTTGTTTGTGTGTTACCGCCTAGACAGCTAGCGCACGGGCCGGCAACGGACTTGAGCGCTGGGAGGCCACATGGCATTGCTAACGGTACTGCACCGGTGCAGGAATGCTCTCTGTGGATGTGATCTACTGGTGTATAGCATGAATCTGAGGGGACCATAATGTGGTTCTGGATGGCTTACAGCGCGGTAGAGGCTCACTGCTTCAACTCGCCGACAACCTGGGCGCTGTGGGACCGCTCATGGTGCCACGCTGGTGTGCCTGATGGCACCTCCTCTGCGAGAATCAGGCCCCACAACAAGTTGGGTACTCGCACTACAACACATCACGATGTTCGCTACTGACTTCTTTGTTCACAATCTCCTCCTGTGGCAATCTAGTCCGCTTGTAGCCCTGCGGTTGACATGCATGCTGCCGCAGCATTCAGACCTAGTAGGGCTTGCTGGTGGACCTTCTAGTCTTTAGCAAAATGGGTTAGTGTTCTTTTGCATGTTGCAGTTTTGATGGGCACTCTGGTGGTGTGCATCAGCAGTTGCTTCCACCTGCTAGGGCGAGGGCGCTGGGCAACCGTTCACCAGTGCACAACATGTGGCATTTACTGATTCTCTGGTCCAATCAAGTGTATGTCATCTGGTGTTTCTTGCAGGTTGCTGTACTGATGGGCACCCTGGTGATGTGCAGCAGTTGTTGCTTCCTGTGGTTAGCCTATGGACATGCTAAAGAGACCGTGTTCAGCAGTGCACCATATGCTGTGTTGCAACATGCATTTCTGGTCGAACAACAGCCTGCCGTCTGTCCAAGTGTTCCATCTGTGTGCTCCTGCAGGTTGCTGTACTGATGGGCACCCTAGTGATGTGCATCAGCAGTTGCTTCCTGCTATTAGGACGTGGGCAGCTGGGCAAGCTGTTCAGCAGTGAAGCAGACGTTGTGATGCTCACGGCGCAAGCTGTACCACCATTAGCAGTCTCATTGATAGGTGAGCGGTCTATGAGAGCAACAGTCTCTGGCTTTTGATGTGCCCAGCTATGCACACACCGTTGTGGGGACCGAGGCAGATTCTTGTGGGGACCGAGGCAGTGAAGCGGATTTTGTGATGCTCACGGCGCAACGTTTACCACCATTAGCAGTTTCATTGATATGTAAGCTGTCTACAAGGGCAATTCTGGCTTGAGATGTGCCCAGCGATGTGTTCGGCACACATTGTTGTAGAACCGAGGCAGCTATTAAGCAGTGATGCGGACGTTGTGATGCTCATGGCGCAAGCTGTGCCTCCGTTAGCAGTGTCATTGATAGGTAAGCTGTCTACAGGGGCAGTGGTTTCTGGCTTCTAATGTGCCCAGCTATGCGTTTGACACACATAGTTGTAGGATCGAGGCAGCTATCAAGCAGCTAGTAAGAAGTGAAGCGAATGTGGCAATGCTCATGGTGCAAGCTTTACCACCAATAGCAATTTCTTTTTTCTTCAACAGCTAAGGCACACAAGGGTGTCTTCTTTGTTGGCTGATCTTCACATCAGCAAACACACATGTATTGCATGACTTAACAGCTTACATGGATGATTAGCACATGTGCTGTCAGTCCCAGCTGCGGAGACCTGTGTTTTTGATAAACAGTTGCCAGAACTGACTCGCTGCGATTCTTCCAGTAAAAAGGGACTGCTCAGACCAGCAGATGTCATTGCTAGGTGCTTCCAGATCTCTGTAGTTGGGGGGGGGGGGGGGGGTAGAGTTGGGCAAGAGCTGGGTGTTTGGGGTAGTTTCAATTGCTGTCTGTTCTTCTACTGCTTGCATCTCACTCACAACCCATCTTGTTGCGTACTGCTGAATGGCACCAGCACCAACCTGGTAGCAGCCCATACTGCAGCTGGGTGTTCAACCGCCTCTGGGCCTACTGGGCCTATTGTTGCGGACGTTGGTTAACAGCACATGGCCTTGTCTACTTCCATTACAGGTGAAGGCGCCAACACCGTCCTCACTGGCGTCTTGCGGGCTGCGGTCAGCATGAGGTTGGCACAACCATCAAACTTGTAACACACTGGGTCTTCATACTACCTTGCGGTCCATTTGTTGCTGACATATTAGTGCTTGCATCTCATTCACATCAGCGCATCTTGCTGCCTGTTGCCATTGCCACCAGGTGAAGGCGCCAACACTGTCCTGGCTGGCGTCATGCGTGGCCTCGGGCGACAGAAATTTGGCGCTATTGTGCACCTCATATCAGACTATGATACCAGTAATGTTGTCAAGGGCCTTCTAGCGTTATAGTTTGCACTGTGCTGAGCACTTCTGTCTTGTGTGCAACAGGTGAAGGCGCCAACACTGTCCTTGCTGGCGTCATGCGTGGCTGTGGGCGACAAAAGATTGGCGCGAGCATAAACCTTGTAACATACTGGGTCTTCGGACTGCCTATTGCCTGCTTGCTGGCATTCCCCGGCAAGCTTGGTGCATTGGGCTTGTGGACTGGTCTGGCGTGTACAGCTAGTATACAAGCCCTACTCATGACCATGACTGTATTCAAGTGAGTGATCATCAGGCGGCCAGCTAGCCCCTTGTGTGCTGATCTTGAAGTGGGCACCTGAGGTCCTTGTTTCAAGTGCCCGTGGGTTCCAAGTACGGCTTTTTGCGACAGTTGAGCTTTTGGTTGTGTGTTCTTCAGCATCTGACTGTCCAGTTGGCAGTTCAACTGTCTTGTTCCGTATCTCTGAGATGACTGCCCGCTTCAGCTCATTAAGAGAGTCTGATTTAGAGCTTAAGGTGCGTAGCCATCTCTGGTGGTAGGCTGATATTCCCCAGCAAACTTGGTGCATTGCGGCTGTGGATTGTGGTTTGTGAGTCGTCATCAGATGTTGGATGTAAAACAGGTTGAGCTGTGGGTGTCAGTCTGTAGTCAGGTACTAGCCATGTGTAGGGGGCATAGTACTGTAATGGCTGGCTCATTCCAGCGTATAAATAGGTAGTAGCAGCAACAGTCAGCAGGCTTATGCCTAGTTGTACGTTCAACTATGGACTGCCGCAGAAGTTCTTTGTGCCTGAGCTGTGCTGGCAACACCAGCGGCATTGCTGCATGTGGACTTGATGCCTGTGAGTATATGCATACATGACTTGTGGCACTTTTTTGCTTCTTGAATGGGGCGCCGGGCCGATGGCCATAAGCTATGGCTGGTGGGTAGCTTACATATGTATACATGACTTGTGACACTACCTGCTGCTGCTGCTGCTGCTGCAGGTTTAATTGGGTAGATGAAGCAGCACGGGCTAAGCAGTTAGTTGCAGCAGGGGAGTTGGTAATAGAAGATGAAGAGCCGTTTGAATATGTTACTGACAGTTATAATAGTGACAATACCAAGTATGACAGTTATGATAATGACAGTATTGGAGGCCACGTCAGCAGCGGAGACGGAGACAAGGGGTCAGCAGATGGTTTAGGGGCAGCAAGGCGGAACGCAGCTAGGACAGAAAAGACCATGGTGTATCGGAAAGAGTTATCTTCACCGGATCTGACTAGACTGCTGCCATGATGTCGTGGCTGTATCACCAGTAGCTGGTCCACCCTAGGGCCTCGCCTTGGCTCTGCTTGTGCAGTAGCGTGAGTGACTCACTTGGTATGCATCTGTTGGCAGAACCTACCTCAGCTATCTCTTTTGGGGCCATTCAAGGGGCACCATCTGCAGTTGTTACCTCAAGCCCTAGAAACGTTGCTGTTGTTGCCGACAGTGTGATTCTTGGCTGAGCTGTCCCTTGTTGCATGTTATCATGATCTGCTTGTGCACAGTTGAGTTGGGTGTCCGGCACGCATTCTCTAGGGCAGCTACCTGCTCATGTAGTGAACTCCCCAGATTGCCTGTGCGAGTATTTTTAGGCAGGTTGTGCCTGACAAGTTGAGCAGGGAATGCTGAAGCCTTGAGCAGCTGCAAACGGTGCCGCACCGCCCGCACACCCTGCTGCTTGGGCACTGTCGAGCATGTCTAACATTTTGTATTCTGGCCAGGACACTTTGGCCTTAAGCTCGGGGACGGTCATGCGTGTCCAGACAACATTGCTGGCGCTGATTTCCACGCGTGACTGTACTGTGTACTTGCATAAGCGCATGCGATCATCCTTAAGCTGCGTTTGTAGCCTCACCTATGCTTTGCAACAACCATACTCCCTACTTGTTCATCTTTACATTCACAAACACTACTAGGGTACCTTTAGCTACAGGCCAGCGCAAGAAGAATTCATAACGACTCATGGGATCAGGGCCGCTTGCTGCTTGAGTCACACCTGACCAACAGCTGAATCCGCTGGTAATATGACGTAGAAGTCAGCAAGGCATCTCTGCAGACCAATGAGAGTGCAAAGACGCAGAGATCAGTAAACAGGCCGAGTGCTATACTATCCACAATTGCACAGCTCGGCTTGCCGTAGTGGAAGCACTTATGTGACATTGCCGTTCACGGCTTAGGCTGCCCATGCGGCGCTGCTATGGGATGTGCACCTCTGCACAGAAGCTGCCGCGGAACCAGCGCCAAACAGGTGTGTTTGGGTTGTTCCAGCGTATTCATGCACTCGCAGTCAGTACCAAGAAGCTGTTTATGATGGTCTATAGTGCTCTGCCCGAACGCACGCGCACATAACGCGATCTTGTCCCTGCAGTGCTGGGGATGGCAAGTGCACTGCTTGCCGTGGCCCTGTTGGTCGGCCTTTCCGCCATTCCACGTGTAGAAGCTCAGGGTTTGCACGATGGAGGCAACCTGGGAGGCCAAACGTGCGACGCGGCCAGACTGGAACAGTTTGAAACCATCCTGGCAGCATCGTCCGACTACTCAGGAGGCAAAGGACGAGGTGGCAAAGGGGGGACTGGCGGAAAGAAAATCGGCAGGCATCTAATGGAAGGCTTCGCGAATGAGCCCGACAACATCGTCCGCGCAGCTGGCGCACCAGATTGGCGTGGGGTGAACAGCAGCTGCTTCAGCCTAGACAGCAGCAGCGAGCAGCTCGAGGCCATTCTGCACGTGGCATCAGCCCCAGCTGCATACATCGCCCCTATACCAACTGTTCGCTACCAGGGAGACTGCTCCTCGTGTGTCGGCTATGCAGTAGCTTCCGCTGCAGAGGCAGCTCTTGGGTCCTTCATGGGTGTACCGCCAACAGCGCACAATTTCAGCGGGAACAGCTTGTACTTCTGTGGTGCTGGAGGGCGTGTCTGCGGCACAAGTTGGTCAGTCAGCAGCGCCATGCAAACGGTAAGTGGGTTGCTACTTGAAAGCAGTCTGCCTAGTGAGGGATATAGCCTTCAATACGCATCAACTCCTGCAAGCTGATCAACTCCAAACTGCCAGTACACTTAGCAGTTAGGGGCACTAGCAGCATTAGGAGCAAGACACTGCTTTGAAAGCTATCAGCATGGCCTTCACACAAATTGTGCAGCCTGATGTGCGGCAGCTGTACCAGCTTTGAAAGGCAGTTCTAGGGTAAAAGCCAGTCGTGCATAGTGACATCATGTGACATTGTTTCCCAAAAAGAAACTGTTCAATGCATACACTGCCATGTGGATTGATTAGTGGCAAGGCTGCATGAAACTGCTTCTAGCACATTGCACTCAGGGCCTGCAGACTGGACATGCTGTCAGCATTATGGTCACAAGCAGCTAATGCAGATTTAGGCGCAGACATTTGTTGCTTCAGCACCAGCTCGTCAGAACACAGTAACAGATTGTAAGTCATTCACGCAGCCAGCTTGCATCTGATGTAGCTCACGTCTGGTTCAGCATGATTTGCATGCCTTCTTGACTCCAGAGTCTTGCAGCCAACTCACGTCGCACCCTGCCCAAAGCCAAGACCTGCAAAACTACTGTACTTTGCTGCCCCGCGGCTGACTGTAGGTCAGCGTCAGGCGCGCTCAACTTCAAAAGCAACACTCGTGTACATCAAAGTTTGGCTGTAGCATGCAACTACAGCGTGCTAGCCCTGGAAACGCTAGCTTGCGCAGATTGTTCATCGCAACGTGTATAACGTGTCATGTTCCGGCGCTTGCAGGTCGAGAATGAGGCCAACGTACTTCGCAGCTGTCAGGATGTACCCGTGATACAAGAAGCACGCAAGAAGAAAGATGTGTGCGATATGGCGGTCAAGAACTGCTCAGCGACCGAACCACCCGGACCGGTATGTCAGCCCATCAAAGCCATCGATAGTATCTGGAAAATGCAGTTGTACATCCGTCAGCACGGAGGTGTTGTATCCCGTCTCAACATCAACAACCCTAAAGCCTTCACGGAGTTCTTCGAGTCAGTTCCTACTGGGGTGTTTGAGGACGCGACGCCATGCGTCGACTGGCCTTCGTGCGGTCAGCCATACGGTCATGCCGTGTTGATTATTGGCTACAACAACACAGCTGAGCCGCCATACTGGATTGGGCTGAACTCCTGGGGCACAGATTGGGCTGACAAGGGCATCTTCAGGATCAAGTACGGCATCTCAGGTGAGTATACGTACTGTACTACATGTAGGGGAGCCACCCAAGCTGCACTTGCTGCCTTGTAGCAGGCGGGTATGCAGTACAGTCCACACAGCTGCAGTAGCAGGCAAGCAAATGCTGCAGACATATAGATAGTGCCGCTAGCGCTATCGCTGCTATGGTACTGTCGCTGCTTTGCTAGCTAGCAGGGTAGCATGGCCTTCAGCCTGAATTCAGGCCATTCGAATGGCAGATTGGCAGAATGTTGTTAAAGCTAGTTTACCGTCTCCATTCACAGTGTACACATAACAGGAACGGATATAGGTGGGGAAATGGTGGTGTACAGTCAGTACTGGCCACTTTAACAGATAGCGTGCTATAGACATGTGCATCGGTGATTTGTGATTGAATTTATCTTGGCAGTATCAAGCATGTGTGTATGCATGTGTGCACAATGCTTGAATGGTCAGCAACAGCAGGCATGCACACAATGCCATGTTCAGTTCGCAAGCTAGTGGGCCACAGGGAAAGTAGGCAACCATTGTGAGCAGGCAAGCAAGTAGAGTGCTTGTAAACATGCATGCAAAATCTCACACAGCCGATCGGCTTTCTTTGTTGCCCTGCGGCAGGTGTGGGCAATGCCCCTGACACGTACGCCCTGGTTTGTCAACCACCCGACACAGCTCAACAACACAAGCGCCGCCTTCCCTTACACCCAAAGGGTGGCGGTTGTTACAACTATGTTGTTAACACCACCCGCACACCCACACTATCTGCTATTGCAGACACACTGGATGTGCCAATTGCCGATATCGTGGCACTAAATCCTAACCTTGTGCCCATGGTGCAGCATACCCAGTCTTTCAGTTGGGCGCCTCCAAACGGAACGTCATCATCACGGTGCAGTTACTACTCAACAATCGTCCCCTGCAACAATGCTGGTCCCACAACCAACTCCACGCTTAGGTTGGCGCCGTGCTTGCTGCGCCTGATCAATGCCACAGACGGTACCACTTGTAACGTCACTATTCAGAGTCTGGACTTCACGACTAGACTTGTGGATGGCTCGCCTTTGCACATTTGCAAAATCCCCCTTGAGACATTTCAAGGTAGCAGGAACATGAGTGGAACAGCTGCTGCTGGTGAGTATTGCAAACTTGCCGTTGGGATCACAAGGTTTGATTGGGACAACCGGCACCACGCTTCAAATGATGTAAGGTGTGCCCCCCCCCCCCTCCGCAGTGCCCAACGTCCGCCTACACCATTTCATGGTTTACATAAAACAAGCCTCAATCTTGCAGCGATGGTAGTGACCTTGAACTCCTTTTGTCTCAAGCCACCAATGTCTGTGCATGTATCTGCCATTGTCACACACTTGACAAGTTGGGTGACAATGTGCATGTTTGTGGAGTCCAGCGTGTTGCATCATAGGTACCGGCCGGTTATCCCATCACTTGTTGCACCAACACAATTTTCCTGGGTTGCCTTCCTGATTCTTTCAGTGTGCCCGCCTGGTCAAGAACCCAACAATGCTGGTGGTTGCAGCGGTTGTCCACCTGGAAAGTTCAAGCCCAATACCGGCATTGACGATTGCGCGGTATGCCCAACCAACACATTCCAGCCTCGCGTGGGGTCTTCATCTTGCAACGCTTGTCCTGTTGGTCGCTCAACTCTGGGTGACGAGGCCTCCAATCATTTTTTTTTTTGCTTTTGATGAGTTACAGGGCGTCTCAGACCGCGTACAAACGGATCAGGCTGCCAAACCTCACCGCTGAACGAGTCA
>NSMO01014902.1:0-11120 GCA_002588565.1 Coelastrella sp. UTEX B 3026 | reverse complement strand
TACACCACCAAGCACATACAATAACATAAATAAAATAAAATCACGAGAATTCTCAAAAGAGACTTGTGGCGGCGGCCCCCCCCCCCCCCCCCCCCCCCCCCCCCCCGTAAAAGGCCCACTAGCCTTTCATGGCTCAACTGTAGGTGTCACCCCTCTACAGCCTGCACACCAGGCCTCCAGCATACAATAGAATAGATACTATAGAATCAACGTTGGTGTCTGGGCAACAGGCATTTCAGCTGCACCTCAGAACAAGCCCCGGCCAACATATTGAAGCATTCTTACGTTTTGAAGCATTACCAATGAGCAAGTAATACCAACAAGCATTACCAACCAGCAAGTAGTACCAGCAAGTCATACCAGCAAACATTACCAACCAGCAAGTGATACAGATGCGACTGCAGATGTTAGCCCCACACACTTGCAGCAGGTACGCAAAACCTCATCAACAAGCCCCGACTGACGTACTACAGCATATAACAGACGGTCCCTGCTGCTCGTTTTCCGCGGGCATGCAGATCTCCTTGTGGTTGGGTTGTCATGGTTTCCCCACTTTGTGATGGCTTCCCCAGTACCAAGTATTGGTGTACACTGGTATTTTTTTGTACACCATCCACATCTGTGTATGGTGTACACTGGTTTTTATTCTTGCTAGGAATGCGTGCAATGAGTACTTATGTTGTATTGTGCTGCATTCTTAGCGGGGATGCATGTAATGTTGATGACTGCCTATGAAATGCTGGACATACCCACCTGCAGCAGGTCTACGAGCTCCTGAATGAATGAATGAGCTCCGCATAGCGCTTTCAAGAGAGCGCTAGCGTAAGTTGAGGGGGGGGGGGGGTATGTGTGTGTCGGAGCAACTTCACACTCCCTACCGTCCGCTCAGGTCCCCGAAGGGACAAGAGGGCTGGTCGAGCTCCTCATCACTCCATAGCAGTCACTGGGAGACTCCACTGCTTGCACACCTGGCAGGCCTTCAAGATACTATCAAATCAACATTTGTGTCTGGGCAACTTGCGCCCCAGCCTACACCCCAAAACAAGCCCGACGGAACATACTGAAACGAACAACGGACCATTCAAACCAAAAACGGAACAGAGACGGTACTGTTAGCCCATACCCACCTGCAGCAGGTCTACGAGCTCCTCATCACTCCAGAGCAGAGGAGACTCCACTGCTTGCACGCCTCGAGCACGCTGTCTGTCGAGCTCTTTGATGTATTGGTACCAGAAACCACTCTTACCGACCTGCAGGCAACAGCATCATCGAGCACCGGGCAGGGATTGTCAAGGATTGTGAGTGCTAAAAGTGAAATCGACAGGTACTTTTGGCAAGGGAGCAGAATCATGAGTACAGCTCCTTGATGTACTGGTACCAGAAACCGCTCTTACCGACCTGCAGCCAACAGCAGCATGAGAGCACCGGGCAGGCAATGTACCTGTTATAGGACTGGATAATGCTGAGATTGAACAATGTGAGAGTCACCTTTGGCAAAGGAGGATATGTATAAGTGGATAAAACATCACTCCTGCAATCCACTCGTCTAGCACTGAGTGCAAGAAGTGTATAATGCACAAGGCAGGATACCACTGTGATCAGCATCATATAATCAGCCCTCCTGCTATCCTTGAAACCAACTTAGACAGCAGCTGCGCACACAGCTGGTGCTGCTGCAGTTTGAGATGCTGGAGCCACTGCCGCTGCTTGCAAAGCTGTGCTATAGCAACTATACTGCAGAACAGTGACTACTCGCAAGAGCAAGCTGAACACATGTACGCAGTGTCCCTCCAACCACAGGGCCACCAACTCACCTTCTTCTCATACATCAATGTGAGAGCCAAGCATGCTAGTTCGCTCAGCTTTCCAGCTGTGAGCATCTCTGCCAGCGCTTCACTCTCAAACACGCGGTCCAGAGTGACTACGAGATGTTCAGGAATGGAGATAGCCAGTTCGCCGGCCGTGAGGGGCTGAGCGGCTACAGTCATGTCTAGGGGACGACCTGCACAGATAAACCATGCCAGCACACATGCACCGCCCGCTGAATGCATTGCTGCCAAGTGCCGGCCGCGTTGGGATAGACGATATTGAATGATTATGTCCCCTGACTGATTGCCCTTGCAACACAGCCAGCTGGGCGGCTGTTGCAAGGGTGTACAAGAACTGTCATATCTTGAGGCTGCCCTGCATAGACAAAAACGCCAGCAGCCATGGAGCTGATGGCTCTGCAGCTGCTTGCTATTGCCGGGCTCTCAACTTCCGTTGCAACCAAAGTTTGCCGCTTGCTGCTTGCTGTGGCTTACATAATAGATGCAAAGCATGCAAGATTTTGTAAAGCATGTGATGAAGCACTCCACAGGACACTTATGGCAGTGATAGAGCTGCTTTGGAAGTTGTTGTTTCCGCCTCTGAAATGGGGTGCGTGGCAGATGGCCATAGAGCTATGGCTGGTGGGTAGCTTATATACATACATACATGACAAAGCGGCAGAATATGTTGCGTGTGTTCGCTGCTCTCCACCAGGGCTCTCAGCATTTGGAAGAATCAGCTCTGTACGTGGTTTAAATATGTTTTTTGAGATGAATAACTTGCATAATCGCACCTGATAGCGGTAAGTCAATGGTTCGCAGCTCCACCTTGGTTTGCGGGGCGCCATTTTCAGCCAGCCACTTCATGAGGTTCAGTCCAGGAGCCTCGGTCTTCTGCGCTGCTGTTGCTGCTGTGCATACTGTCCTGCTGCGGCTTGACCTGCTGACTGGCTGTGCCCGGCTGGCTCTGGATGTTCCGGCCTGCGAAACGAAAGCATAGCGTACGGTGGAGCTGAACGTGCTTTCGAAGCATAGCAAAGATACATAAAACAGCTTGAGGAGGCAGTTGTGGTGGTTGTGGATGGGTTGTACCCTTGGGCAGGCGCTAGCCTCAAAGAGGGTTGAGATGACAAACCGTATAACCCGATCGGTTAGTCTTGACGGTTGCTGCTGGAATCTACACGAGTTTCAGGGCTGATCGGCAGAATGACAACAGCTACTGTTGTGGAAGGAAATGTCTCCGCTACATGCGCTGTCCCGCCACCTTCACGCCCTCATTGGGCCCTCAACAGAAGTGAAGCTCACCTTCGGCCGCTGCTGGGCACCCAGAGCGTGTGCTTTGGCTGTAAGCTGCATATCTACTTGATGATGGACAGTAGCACAGTCTTCGCGGCTAACAGCAGGCCCTGCTGGAGCTTTCAAGGGTTATAGGTGAGTAACCAACGTGATAAGGCAAACCAAAAGGGCGCTCAGCAAGATCGCTGCAAGCGCCAGGTGCAAGTATTAGCGTGTGAGAGCACAGGGGGTGACGACGTACGAGTTCGTTCTTAATAATGTTGAGATGTGATGAGGAGCGGCTAGTTGCGTCCAACCCCGCAGACATTCAGCCAGGTGACACCTCTGCTAGACCCAGCAGGCTGTACAACTCAGCGATGGCTTCATCCCTGCCTGTACAGGGATCAGTCACTCATATTGCTCTTCCGTTGTCATTTGCGGTCCCTGTTCACCGGCCGAACTCCGCGAAAGGATACCCAAATGCTTGGTCCCCGCTTCCGCCCGCTTGAACATCTTTTGTGGTTCTCTATGCCATCTACGCATTGAGGCTTTACCTCCACAACTGTACAACGCGCAGGCTGCCCCATGCTTACGCTCAGCTCGTGTGAACAGTGACGCTGCTGTAGCATGCTGTCCTGCTGATGCTGCTGTTGCACATAGTACAGCCAACAGCTCGTCTGAAGCCTCGAAAACGTTATCAGCAATAACCGTAGACTCATGGGCAACTCGGATGACGGTGCTGCAGCCCGGCGGGCAGAAATCTATGCTTATGAAAGCCCAAGCCTGGTGTATGCTATGAACTGGAGTGTAAGTACATGTTGTTATACTGCAGCGTGACTTAGGCCGCTCTTTAGCTTGGCAACTATATTATCATCGAGTAGCACTTGCGATAGCATAGGTCACCTCCTTTTGCACGTGTGGCATATTGTCAGCATTTGAAACATCATGAGTTGTGAGAGACCTGATGATGCAGTCTGGATTGTATCAGTCAGATTTAGTTCGTTCGTTCGTTCGGTTTGTTACATGGGAGAGCTACTTCGCTCATGAAGCCACGCTACAGCCCCCCCCCCCCCCCCTGTTCTAAGCCCCTTGATTAGAACACACGGTATCCTGACATCGAGCCAAGAACATAGGTCTTGAGAATGTGCTTGTAGAAGCATGGTTGCCACACATGAACTGAAACTAGACCAATAACGTGCAGAAGAACTTGCACGGCACGTACAGCTCAAGAGCACGACACAAGTTGTGTCAAATCCGTAGATCTGACACCACAACATGCATTTTCGTGATTTGTCTGCAGGTTCGTGCCGACAAGAAGTACCGCCTGGCTGTTGGCAGCTACAAGGAAAGCCCAGACAATCATGTCCAAATCATTCAACGTAAGCAATGCTCCGGCACAGCTACCAGCAGTGAAACAGCCACACACTGCTCTTTGTGAAAGTGACTGAGCCATGCAACAGGTCACATGCGCTGGCAATAGCTGCCGTGTTATGCATGGGGGTCGCTACCCAAAGAAACTCTCTGTGCGCAGTCTCAATGTGCCAGGAACAGCCGACCTGTGGCACTGCTTTCCGTGCGCAGTCGTACTAGTTTAATGATCGCCACCAGTCAGACATAGCCATACAGCCATACTGTTCCAGAAATAGCCTGCACAAGTGGTGGTCCAGAAAACATTTTTTCCTGCAATTCAGCATTACAGCAGTTCTCTGTACTGCCCAGCTGGTGTGTCAGCAGCCCGCTGAAACGCAGCAGGTTTATGACAAATCATCAAACAACTTTGACACAGCAATCGTTAACATCCCTGCTCAAATGTCCCCGACGCCATTGCACTCGGCAAGCAGGGCTTCAAAGGACAGCATTCCGTCAATGCTTCTTCATGAAACATCAGCATGCACATGCATGCACGGGCCCGCATGGAACAGCACCACATGAGGCCACCTTCCGGCAGCTGCGCCCGCCCGCGTCACCCCCCGCCCGCCGATGACGTCACCGCCCGCCGAAACGACGTCAGGCCGAGTCAGAAATGACGTCACCACGCGTCATGGTCCAGAGTGACCCAGTTCCCTAACACACTCTCTTCATGAAAGTAATGGTTGTAGATCGCTTTTCTTGGCTCTAGCCAGCGAGCCGTATGGATGATAAGGTATCATGCCTGTGATTGCGAATGTATGGATGTATTTCTTTATCAAACAATGCCCTGCTCGCCTCTTGCTGTCCACATTGCAGTTGATGAAGAGAAAGGTCAGCTTCTGTCAAACCCAGCACTCACTTTCCATCACGCCTACCCACCAACCAAGATCATGTTCATCCCCGACAGGTACAACGCTCGGAAGAAGTGTCTCAGTCTCCAGTGCAACAGCGTCTCTGTCTCCAGTGCAACAGTAGCTAGCAATGCAGAAACTTTGCTAATGGTCCATGCTATAGATGCATTGATGATTGTGTTCGTGTGTGGTGTGAATATGGGTGCGATGACGGCAGTTCTACAGTTTCTTAGTATTGATCGTAGTATAGCCAAGTCCGATATGTGTGATGATTTCAGTATGTGCTGTCCAAAGGCATTGCACACCACCACCACGACCACCAGCAGCAGCAGCAGTAAGCAGAGCTTTCAGCCGCAGCGCCGTGTGGTTTAGTAACCCACAAGTTTGAACTGATGTGCTGGAGCACCAGCAACAGGATTCAAGACAGATCCTGTCTGTGTATATATATGTAAGCCACCCACCAGCCATAGCTCTATGGCCATCGGCCCCCTGCCACATTTCAGAGGCGGAAACAACAACACCAAAGCAGTAACCAATTGTTGCATGCTTGCTGTGTGTTTGTTTCAGGCCCGGCGTCCGGCGAGATCTTCTAGCAACAAGTGGTGATCATTTACGGATATGGAACATTCAGGAGAGCGGCGTGTCATTGGACGTGTTGCTAACCAGTGTAAGTATGTATACATGTATGCTGAGCTTTGGCTGTCTCTTGGTTTCTGCTGTTAATGAGATATCACATCAAAGTACAACACTGCGGCTGTGTCCGGCTCTGCACACCTAACCTGGCGTATGTAGCAGGCAATTTGTACATGGCTCCGTTAGGGCTTGTGAAATTCTTTTGCAATCATAGGTGGCTGGGTATGCAGGTGTTTCTCAGCTTCTGTTTGCCATCGAGTTGAGTAACTCATGAAGCCCATGTGAAGCCCATGTTGTTAGGATTTTTTTGATATCACATGCATGCCAGCTGCCGCTGAAGCAGCAGAGTAGTAGGCATTTGTGGCTCTATCATAAAAGCAGCTGATTCTACATCAACTGCACAGGGCTACAGTACCAGTGTTAGCGCTTGTATGTGGAAGCTTTTCAGAGCCTCAATTAGAACCTGACACCACTTGTGTGTGCATTGCACTGAGATTTGTAGCAGGCATTCATGGCTCTGTTGTAGAAGCAGATGCTTTTACATCCAACTGCATGGGCTGCAGTACCAGTGTCGACGTTGCTTGTAATCAGTGGCTCCGTGCCAGCAGCAGATGCTCTTACATCCGATTGCATGGGCTGCACTACCAGCAGCGGTCAAATTTGGAAGCTTTCAAACCTCAATCCGTGATTGCCAGCACTAAATAGTGGACAGGATCGTGCTGACAACTGTCGCCAGCTGGTGTGAAGTATGGCAGTGATATACTGGATCATATCTGCTCCCATCCTCCTCGAAGTTGTTGTTGGTGCTCGTGGAATGCTCTGTTGGTCAAAAGAGTCTTACAACGAACAGAACAATCCACGAGCACCAACAACAACCCCCGGGAAGGCGAGAGCAATTACAGGTATTTTGATGATAAAGAATATAACAACAATAACATATATACATGGGATTGACACCAAACCTGTTTTACACACTTTCACAGTTGATCAAGCTATACGTCAATGGTATGCAGAGCCGATATGCCCTGCTGCTGCTGCTGCTGCATAGACTTACCAATCCATATGCTGCCGCCACACAATTCTTCCCTGCATGCAGAACACCCAGAGTGAGTTCTGTGCCCCTCTGACATCATTTGACTGGAACGACGTGGATCCCAAAAGAGTCGGCACAAGCAGCATAGACACCACATGTACAATATGGGTGCGTGCCTGCACTTGAACCGTGGTGGTTGTTGCTATGACATGTTCAAGTTGTTGTTGCTTACAATCGTTCCTTCAAGGCATCTAGTCCAGTGCAAACAGCAGCAGCAGCATCGCCTTGCGCAGTATCGCACAGGACAGCAGCTGATACAACGCAAGCACTTGCTACAGCACAAGGATCAGTGAGACAGCGAGCAATGAGCGGACAGAGTGCTGGTCGCCACGAAACTGCTACCAGTCAGTTATAGCCATATGGCCATCGGGCCCCCGCCTGATGTTTTACAGGCAGGACGTTGTACAACCACCAGCAAGTTCAAGCTTTACTCGAGTTCTGTAGGTTGTGCTGTCTGCTTGACACATCTTTTACTTGCCTGTTTCAGGAGCCAGTGCATTGCGAAAGTATCTGTTGGTGTCAACACTATTGTCGCTGTTTTTGTGATTGCTTGATTATTCCAAGCTCATTCTAATTCATCTGTCACCCCTGATCTTTCATTGCTGCTGCTGCTGCTGCCGCTGCTGCTGCCGCTGCTGCTGCTGCTGCTGCTGCTGCCGGTGCCGCTTCTGTAGGATATAGAGCGAGGTGTTGTTGACACCCAACTGATAGCTCACGACCGGGAGGTGTACGACATCGCCTGGGGCGGTGTAGGCGTCTTCGCAACGGTATCGGCTGATGGCAGCGTGCGGGTCTTTGATCTCAGGTGCCTACTTTGCATCTTTTTGCCGTGTCTAACTCATACTTCATCTCTATTGCATGTATGGCAGTAATAGAATCACTGCTTTGGGTGTTTAGTTCCGCCTTTGAAATGGGGCGCGGGGCCGAAGGCCATACAGCTATAGCTTGTGGGTAGCTAATATATACTTCGTATTCATTGCTCAGATCTTGTGGTAGTTAGATTTTATTTTTTAGTTGAGCAACCACTGTTTGAAAAGGGCTTGGCGTGATGAGCACTGGTTGTGGTTCATTTGCGAACTGCCAGAAGCTCTAGTCCATCCTCATGACCCGAAGTGTTCAAGACATTCCTGCGGCATGGTAGGAAGACTTTGCAACGCTATCAGCATAAGGCAGCGTATGTGTGTTTAATTTCGGCTAGGTACCAACGTAAGATGAAGCTTTCTTCGTCTCTTGTGTGTGTGTGTGTTGCCCGGAAGCATGTGTTATGTGAATCCAGTACGTCTTCGCGCAACGGAGGGGATCCGGATCTGACATCACAGCAGGTGTTGCTATCATTATGTAGAACCAAAACATTGCCTGCTCATACCTGCGGCTGCTACTGCTGCTGCTGCTGCCCTACCACAGGGATAAAGAGCACAGTACCATCATTTTTGAAGGTCCCGCTGACACCCCGCTGCTACGGCTGGGCTGGAACAAGCAAGACCCAAGATACATCGCCACAATCATGGCAGACAGCCCCAAGGTACAAGCAGAGTACTAGATGAGAAATATATATCATTAGAGGTTTCCTGCACATATACTATATATAAGGTACTTGTTGGCAACAAGTGATATTAATGCTTGCTACCAGTCAGCCATAGCCATACGGCCATCGTCCCATGGGTTCAGAGGCGGATCTTGAACGATTACCATTTCCATCCACATAAAACCAGAGTGCAGACAGCCCCAAGGTACAGTAACTACAGTTAGCACTGAGTGTCTAGCAAATTACTAGATGATAACACCAAAAGTGCTGCCGGTCAGCCGTAGGCATATGGCCATCGGTTACAGAAACCGGTCCTGAACAACTAAATTTTCCATCCTATTTATGATAGAGTACTAGATGAAAGGTTAATGTATCAACCGTGCAGATTCATACATGCAAATGTAATTAGTTAATGTCAGTGTCATGTCTTTCGGATGTTTGACTGCAAGCCCAATGTTATCTATTAATTAGTCACTAATTTCAAACGAGACTGAGCCAATGCAAACAAGATAGATGCGCTGGCAAGAGCTGTCGTGCCATGCATCATTGTGCTGTTGTTGTGTGTAGGTTGTGATCCTCGACATCCGTTTCCCCACTGTCCCCATCACTCAGCTGGCGCGTCATCATGCTGTGGTCAATGCCGTGGCTTGGGCCCCACACAGCGCATCACACATATGTACGGCCGGGGACGATTGCCAGGTGCGATGTTGGTTTGAACACAGCAACTAACACATGACTTTTTCATACCTTTTCTTGTGTTTTCTGCTGTTGTTGTGCGCAAACGGACAGCAAGACCAGCATGTTTTGACTTCATGGCATGCTGGCGATGTTGGTCTTACTTCACTTTGAGATTATGTTACATGGACACGGTGCGATGTTGATTTGAACACAGCAACATACGACTTGTTTTGGCTTCTCAGAAGTCCTACTTTATCTGAGTCCTACTTTGTCAGGAGTCCTACTTTATCTGATTTTGTCTGACTTTATCTGACTGTTTCTGACTTGTTTATGTGCTTTCTGCTGTTGTTGTGCGCAAACGGACTACACGACCAGCAAGTTTTGGCTTTATGGCATGCTGGCGATGTTGGTCTTACATCACTTTGAGATTGTGTTACAAGGACATGACTGCACCACACTCGTGTATCTGGCTGCGGTCATGGGCATTTCTTGCTAGCACCACTGCTGTCAGTATTCCTGTCATGGTTTATTATTCATTCAACTCCTGTTGAATGCAACTCAACTGCTAACAACACTGGGGCCAGCATTTCTGTCATGGTTGAATATTTATTCTGTCGGGAGTTGTATCCACCTCCGGTGCAATCTTCCCGGTAGGGAATTTGAGTCGCCCCGGAACACACATTACCCTCCCTCAACTTATGCTAGCGTTTTATTGAGAGCGCTACGCGGAGCTCATTGATTCAATCATTGCAATCTTCCTGCAGGCCTTGATTTGGGATCTGTCATCGCTAGCACAACCCACAGCCCCTACAACCCCTCCTACACAAGCAAGCCACGGCGACAATGCAGCAGCAGCAGCAGCCAACAACAACAATAATGCGTCCTCTTCGCAACCAGCAGCTGCAGGTGCTGCTAATGGTGTCGCAGCCGCTGCTGGAGGGGCGGGGAGTCACAATCTGGACCCGATTTTGGCGTATAGTGGAGGGGCGGAGATTAATCAGCTGCAGTGGAGTGCAGCGCAGCCTGATTGGGTGGCAGTGAACTTTGCGAATACGACACAGATATTGAGGGTGTGACCGTTGGTGACCAACACAAACAGTTGGTTGGTTTGGGGGAAGAACTGCAAGCCAGCAAGCTGTGGCAGACGCAGGGTTAGTAATGTTGTAATAACATAATAGTTACTGCCCCTGGGCAGACGTGTGTTGTCAGATAGGTTGCACTGGTGCGGCCCTAGGGCCTCCACAGGCCCTTCAGGCTTACGGCACACCTGCGGGTCATCAGGTTGCTCCGGGGGATTCTGCAACTACGCGAGCTTTGGCATAGTCAAGCCTTGGTTGCTTATGTTGGTTGCTGCGCACTACTGTTGAAACACAGTTTGGCCAGCTTGTTTTCTGTACTTCACCCCCGGGGGGCTTTGGAGACAGTGGACGCTTTGCCGCAGCCGACGTCGAGTAATCTGTAGGTACTTCCATGCGCGTGATTTGGGGCAGCGAGAGCAAGGGACTATGAATCAGGGACTGGCATACGCAGCTGCGCCACGCTTTTTGAATGCGATGGCAGGTACTAGGGTTCCTGCCGTTGGCCCGCACAGCTGCTCAAGCAAGGCACCGAGTATAATACAAATCAGTAAAGTGATAACAAGCCTTGACGCTAGTAGCAGGCCATTGCAACATCGGTCCTGTCTGCGCGTGCGTGGCATCTGAACTCGCCATTCATAACGCTAGCCACATCTCAACGTAGCATGCTATATGGTCAGTCATTGTCGATTAATACACCCCGTTCCTCACGAAGCGTGAGCGCCCGCAGCATGCAGCAGGCCAAGAAGCACGTAGCAGTAATTGGGGCTG